>CABFVX010001504.1:27020-53580 GCA_902151425.1 Timema shepardi | reverse complement strand
TTTTTTTTTTAGAAAAACTTCTGGCTTCTGACAGTAATCAACACACAAGCTTTCTTTTTCTTTTTAGTTAGAGTTTCAAGACATTAATATGTTTAAACATTTCTGTCAAAAACATGATGGTCGCCTAATTTTCTTCTATGTCAAGGAATCCTAAATAGTCCTTTGCGGACGATTGATCATTGCTGGATAGAAACAATTTCATTTCTTTCAATACTATTTTTATATAGTACACAGACTTTGCTCAGCCATGTGACATTGTTGTGGAGTAGTAAATCGTCATATTGAGAATTAGCTTCATTAATAAATTATACAAATTTACAGTGCTTAAGTGATGATTTAGATCGGATGAAGCTCACTATTTTGATCATTTGTTGCATTGTACTCTTGCGGTTGGAATTTAATCTGCAGCACAACACACTTGTATACTCTTATACTTCCCGATAGGCAGGAATAGAAATAAACATTTTGATGAGTAGGAACTAACAGAAGTAAGATTGAACATATAGTTTATTTAAGTAACTCTCAAAATAAGGATCAACGCTCATTCTCCTACGAAGGAACGTCTGCCTCAACATAACGGCAATCAAAGATAGGCAACAAATAATAATATAAGGATAAGCCACATAAGGCAACAGCCTAACTAGTCCGAGACTAAGGGCCAGTTTAGTAGTCAAATTTAGTACGCCTCAAGTGCGGCGCTACACTAAGTACATGACGACACCTACCTAAACCAGAATGGAATGGGCAGTTCTCTCATAGGAAACTGGCCCATTCCATTCGAGTTTAGGTAGGTGTCATGTACTTAGTGTAGCGCCGCACTTGAGGCGTACTAAATTTGACTACTAAACTGGCCCTAAGCCCTGAAAGGTCTAGTGATGAATAATAGTAAAAGAATAGTAAATGAAATCAAGGAGTATTTAATCCTAATTTTATAGAGTTACTATGAGGATAGTTGTATAAGCAAGCTAGCTTGAGTTAACTCCATAGAGATTTATGAAAACCTAAGAATAATCTCATGATGCAGTGGTAGAATATCAAAGTTTTATTGCATTTGAGGTCATTACTCAGTCACTGAATTAATCCTTTCCTATTTCTGACCATCAATGGTGCACCGTCTCTTATGATCAATATAAGTTTTTTCTTGTCCAGCTGTTTTTTTTTCAAAATATTCCACTATAACCCTGTACACGTCCTTTCCCCCAGTAACAACGGCAAAATAGTTAATAATTCTTCAACAAATTGTTCGCTGATTTTGTCCAAGTAGTTCACAAAAATAATCAGTTGTGATCTATCTCTGATGTTGCACGATTCATCAATGGGCAAAGAATAACAATTCGTGGCCGCTAAAACGTGTTTTAAATCAGTATGATTTTTCTTTGCCAAAACTTGTGTATTTCTTGTGTTGGAAGATGTAAATATCAGAATACACCAAAAAGTCTCGATAAAATCCTTTTTATTATCAAATAATGCATTTCCTGCCTCAAGCATTCATTCTTTAATTATATCTGCATCAGTAAGTGGTGCAATATGTTTGGCAAGAGTCCAAGAAATAAGCAAAGATGCCTCAGCATATTTTTCTTGTTTGGTCATTTTATGTTACATATTATGGGTTGATGTTGTGTAATTTGAGCATAAACTCTCAATATTGGATTTGCGAAGGTTGCTTCCTACTGGGGATTTTTCACCAAATGATTTGTGTTTTGTCTCATATCATTTTATAATAAAACTTTTAACAATAACCACAGTTTATCGACAAATCAAGCACACAGGTACTGCTCCAACTCGGTTAGGCAACATAAAGCAATATAAGTCTGTTCATCATAATAATCATCATTTGATGTTTCCACCTCTGAGGGTTGTCTGGCACATCCTTTTCCATTCCTGTTGATCTCTCCAAACTTCTCCCTCAGCCACGTGTCTCGTCCACTCCTTTAGCCTCCATGTCCTTCTGTGCTTGGTCCATCTAACTTGTCCATAGTCTTCCAATAGAACTTATACCTTTCTCTTTGTTCTGTAAGGCTTTCTTAGGTATTCTATCCTTCTCCATTCTCATCACATGACCTAACCACAGCAATATTTTTCTCTTCAATGTCTCTTCTAATGATATAACTTTTAAACAATCCCTCATTATTTTGTTCCTTATCCTGTTTTTTCTTGCAACTTTCTCAATACCTGTCAGGATCCTCATGTATGCTGCCTGCAATCTACATAAATTTCTCTTCATCTATGTCCAGGTTTCAGAGCCATGTGTCAATATTGGATGATAATGTGCCTTATATAACATAGTTTTGGCCTCTTTTCCTCTGTTCACTCTGGTAAAAGCTGCTTGTTGACAGCTTCTGCCTTTCTCTTTTTTCTTATCCATTGTGATAACTGATAAGTAGGCCTACTACACTACACTACAAATGCACACACTACAATGAACAAACAAATAACAACATACAACCGATCCAAACCGCCAGACACATGAATTGCTACTAGACACTGACCATTTTTGTCAAGGAAAAAAGTACATCACGTGGTACACTAGTGTCTGTGGAAGGGCGAGTTAAGGCTGGTCCCCCATGTCTATCACCCACCCATCAAAATAACATAATTTCTTCTGTTTATTGCAATCTTGTCGATGTCCGTAAAAAAATGTGTCTGTGGTCCGAATGTGAACCACGGCTTACAATTCGGTGACCCCTGCTTTAGACCATGCAGCCATCGTAGCAGGTATTATCCTTCCTTTATCACATGATTTTGGATCACAAATTACAAATAGATTTTAATATGTTTACCCAACATATCTTACTTCCCATATGGGACATATCCATTTTAATTGCACTAATGGGATAGGGTTGAGAGGATGGTAAACTTACAGGAAATGTATCTGCAATTACATAAAGAGAGAGTGACAAATCATTTTGTAAAAATGACCTTCAGATATGCCTCCATGTCATGTAATATTTCTATTATTTATTTAAAAACACATCAAGATTGACAAGCCAGAAGAAAACGGGGCACTAGGTGTGAGTTAGACCATGCTGCTGTAGATGATCACTGGGAATCATTTACAAGTACTGTATTATCAAGATACCACCTACATATAGTCAATTCACTGAATCAAGAGCTATTCAGACATTTTAAAAAATTATACCATCTGTGCACTGTGCATGTATTCTGCGTATTTTTTGTTTGGTGATCTGTGTTTTACTTACTGTCCAGGCTCTCTTCATATTTACATTAACAGGGTGGGGAGTACAAAACCAGGATTAAGGGAAATGTAACCATATTTGCATGGAGGGAAAATGGAAAATCATTAAGGGACAACCACCCTCAGTACACCGGAACTTGAACCTTGATATTCCCATCATCGCAGTCCAATCTATTTTGAGAGTGATGCCTTAGACCAAGGATTTGCAAAATAACTTATGTAAGGGCCAAACAAAAAAAAAATTGCAGGCCAAAGTCTTTCTTTTTTTCTCTCTCCAAATTTAGCTTTTAAAAAAAGGATAAACACACATAATAGACTTACATGAATAAGTTAAAATACATAGAGGATGCAAAACAATCATAAGTACCCTAGTGTCTTGGTATTTTTATGTGTTTGTTCAGAAGATATATATGATGGGGTGTGAGATTAGTGAAACTGTGATTTTACTTCCACCATTTTTCATAATCTGGGTTAAACTAACTTTGAGGAGGTGACTTTCAAGATGGAAGACAGATGATCAGTATGTCGGTTTTTAAGATCACTTTTACAAAGTTTCATGGTTGAAAACACTCGTTCGTATGAATATGAGGATGCAATTATTGCAATATATTTTTGGGCATGATTTGCCAAGTTTGGAAATATTGATTTTGGCATATTTTTATAAAAAAAACAAACAGCAGTTTTATTGTGTTTAAATAAGCCCGTTTCACAACACAACAAATTTAAATTATTTACCCTGTAAGCTGTATTTAGCCCACAGGCTTTAGTTTGTCCATCCCTGCTTTAGACCATGCCGCCATCGATGCAGGTATTTATTATTACTGTTATGATTTGGGTTACATAATGTGCCCTTTCTAAATCTATTGATTATATTAGCACAGCTTTAACGATCTAATTTAATTATAGAACACACAAAAGAGTAAGTATGAATTTGTTTACACTACAGTTTTGAGCACCTTCTGGCCTCTTGATTTCTTAACTTCATTGGACTCAAACCAGCAACCCTTGAAGACCTTCAGAAAAAATAGGCCACCACAACTTGATGTCAATAAGCCCTTTACCGCACTTTTTGGATAGTATTATTTCATTGCCTCTTATTATTTGTCTGGGTCAATATTCAAATCCTGTCCTGTTGTGCTGTCATGGGCAAACAAAAATATACTAGCTTGGCCTTTATTACACTTGTCTACCGACGCAAGATAATGGGTTATTTTATTTATTTATTTGAGGTATTTAACGTGCTGCCGTTTCTGAACTGATTATATCAGCACATGGTGGGAACGAAAGTGCCTACTAGTTTTGCCAGGAAAGTTATTTTCACATACCTTCCAGGCTTCTTTTACATACCACAGTCAACATGGGACTGACGACTTCACTCCCCCTCTGACGAAAGTTGTGCTACAGACTTTTTATCACTCCAGAAAAATTTGTCGAACCCGGCTGCATTTGAACCCACGAACATCAGTTCCTGAGGCAAGCACTTTACCCCAAGACCACCAAGAGGAAATGCATTTAATTTTCATTGATACAGGTTAGGAAATCCAGGAGGTATTCAACTCTTGACCTTGTTTAGAATACAATTCAAGTCTAATGACTTAGAACAAGAGAGTACATGTGTGTTTAACACACCATATAATTGGATGAACTTGTGTCAATGAAACTATTGAGGAAATGATGTTTTTAAAATACAAATTTGACCTTGCCTCTGGTGGAAAGTTAGCTACAAACTTATTTATTTGGGGTATTTAACATGTACTTTCTGAAATTACTGGCTATATCAGTACACAACTTTTAAATTAATTTAAATCTAGAGTAGACACAACATCCAGTCCCCGGCCATAATTCATCACTATAAATTTATCAGCCATGCCAAGAATTGAACCCAGGGCCCTTGACTTTGTAGATAGACATGTCTCAAATTGAGCTAAGGTGTCGGACTTCTATTTTTTATTATTTAGCACCGTGTCTTACTACACGTTAGGGTTACACGCTTTAAGTACTAACTACGCTAATGGATTACGAATTGGGAAGGTTGAATTAGAGTAAGAAAACCCACATTTGCGTGGATGGAGAGTGGAAAACCATTTAGGGAAAACCACCCCCAGTTCACTCATCCGAGATTCGAACCTCGATCTCCCTATCCTCAGCAGTCGAGCAGCTCAACACGGCTAGAGCGTTAGCCAAATACGCCACCAAGGCGGGTTCAGACTTCTAAATGCAGATCTAATTCTACAGCTAGTTAAGATCTATAAAGATTAAAATATTATTTTTCTGTACCAAAGTGGTTATTAGTGACTAAATGCAAGGGGAAGAAAATATTGAGTGCGTAGTTTAGAGGAAGTGCACCCCCAATGGTGTGGAGAGGGAATGTGGAAAAATCATTGATAAGTTACATGTAGAAAAGCATCCCTGTCAATCCTGATTATTGCAAGCCATGTGTATTATACCATGTGATCACTAGTGCAGGTATTTTGGAATTCGATAAAAATACAGCCCCAAATGTTGATGCTTCAAACTGCTTTAAGCTTCTATAAATTACTTTGTATGGATATATATGTATTTTTTAATAATATTCTTACAAACATCAGTAAGATTGGCGCAGCGTGACTCTGGTATACGGAAGATCATGATTTGTATTCAATCTAGGTGCACTTTAGTTCATTTTACACAAGGTAGATGCTATAGTATTTCTAATAAATTGCATTTTACCATTTAAAACACCATTTTGAAGATGTATGATTTATTTAAATCTGTGCAGAAATTGTGTGATAAAAACCCTAAAGGCTATTTTATTTTGGTAGGCCTAATATAGTTTAATCAATTGATATTTATCATATATATATATATATATATATATATATTCCTAGTTCATTAGTATAGGGTCAGGCAATCAAACAGCAAGATTCCATGAAGGGCTGGCGGGCGTGGTGGGCGGTTGTGAGAGCTGGGAACTCGACCTTAGGTGTCTAGACACCTGGAATTTTGTAGCCATGGAGCGTTGGTCAAGTGAGCAGCATGCATTTGCCCTTAAAGGTATATTGAAAAAGTGAGGATAGTTTGTTGGCATTCAACGCATCTTGCGGAGAGAGTTTGGTCGACCCCCACGCGCTCCTGCACCTTCTGCAAAAGCTATAGGCCTGTGGGTGAGAAATTTTGAGGCCACTGTTAGCATGACACAGAAAAGAGGTGGTAGGGAAAAAACTAGCCGGACCCCTGAGAATATTGATTATGTGCGTGTAGCCTTAGCAAGAAGTCTGCGAAAATCGTCTGGACAACACAGTGTAGGACTTGGTCTCAGTAATAAAACCGTGAGAAGGATTCTGAAGAATGACCTCTACTACCATGCATATAAGATTCAGGTAGTGCAATACCTCAAACCTCAAGATTACAATAGCAGAATATGCTTTTGTCAACAGATGTTAAATCTCATTGAACCTTAGTGGCTTCATCAAAATGCAGAATTTTCAGTACTGGGCCGAAAACAGCCCACACAATCTCCAAGAAAAACCCCTCCATTCAGAATAAGTGACGGTTTGGTGCGCAGTATCATCTCATGGAATAACCGGCTCTTATCTTTTTGAAAATGAACATGGTAACATGGTGACAGTGAGTTCCGATCGTTACGCTGACATGTTGGTAACTTTTTCCCTGCCTGCACTCGATGACTATGACCCAGATGAAGAGACACTTTTCCAACAATATGGTGCAACTTGCTAGTTTCAATGCATTTGCTGAGGCTCTCAATTCCTGGTAGTCGAATCAGCAAGTTCGGCGATTTCCCATGGTCAGTTCACCAGACTTGGCTCCTGACTATTTATTCTGGGAATACCTTAAATCCCAGATTTTCAAGGAGAACTCACCAAGGACCAAGGATGATTTGAAGGAGCGAGTTTGACCAGAGGTCAACAACATTCCATTGGAAATACTACGCATCATGAGCAATTTTGCTCTCAGACTCCGACAATGTGTGCAAAACCAAGGATGCCATCTTACTGACATTAGGTTCAGAAAATGAACATTTTCCAGGTACGCTAGTAATTTACAACCACTTACATTACATTGATTTAAAAAAATTAAATAAAAATCAATTCTTTTAAATTTTTTTAAATCTTGCCGTTTGACTGCCTCATCCTGTATTATATAACCATTGCTCGAATTGGGCCGGAACGCCATTCCAGTTGACAAAGAGAAATATTACAAATGTTTTGGTTGATACAACCTAGATTTTAGGTGTTCCACCTGCACACTAGAACACTACATTTTTGTTCTTCCTGCCATTTTTCAGATGGATCTCTAATCTAGTTTGAATGAACCCAGATCCTACTATGTGTCTGTATGGTGTTTTGTATTACACTGGGTTTTCCAAGAATTTGCTTCACAGCTGAGACAACGATTCCTATAACAAGTCAATAACTTCACCACAAATATTTTACAGGTGTTAATCTTTCCCCTCCCCTTTTGTGGAGATTATTTTTGGAAGGGGCATTTTTTTCTGTTCATAGGTAGAAGATTTCTACCTTCAGTTTCACACTGTATTTCTTAGTGTAAATATCGTGGCTATTTGAAGTTTTGAAAGTGTCACAAGCGAACCAGCAAAAAAAAAAAGTCACACATTTGTAAGTACATATTTATTTTTAGAAATCATGTTTCACATAAAATTTTATTTATCTACTCAAGCTAGCTACAATATTTCCTTGCTACATAGGTTTTATAAATAGACATATTTTCTTCAAAATATTTATTGCATTGAATGAAATTAAAAATGGTGACAGTTTGTCGGCGCCTAAATCTTTAGAAATGCAGAGCATATTTAATAAAAACTGAGCCTGCTCAGTGTAGTCAGAATTTATATGCA
The DNA here is from genome assembly GCA_902151425.1 of Timema shepardi. Lineage (NCBI taxonomy): Eukaryota > Metazoa > Arthropoda > Insecta > Phasmatodea > Timematidae > Timema > Timema shepardi. The sequence continues at coordinate 45,529 of CABFVX010001504.1, read as the reverse complement.
AATTAAAGTCCCAGTATGTGATGTCTGAAATATGCAAATACATACAAAATCCCACCAAGCAGGTAATACTGCTAATATTTGTTTAAAAAAAACACTGTTCTGGTGTGGTCCGAAATAATACTTAAATACATTTAAATTTGCACGTATTAGAAAGGGCTTTACCACGACAGGCTTAATAAGCCAGTGACCGAAACAAAGACATACTCAAGCTGTCACGAGGAGAAACAAGATTAGGAATAAAGTTATCTGGAAAGAGTGGGGGTACAAGAGATAGTGGAAGAAGTAAGACTGTGATGGTATGGGCATACAACGAGGATGTTAAAAGGCAAGATACCGAATAGAATGTTGGAAAAAGACTGCAAGGGAGGAGCAAATATCAAAGTGTTCAAGTGAGAGTAGAAGAATGGAAAAAAATTAAAGGAGGAAGATTGATGGAAGGATAGAGGTATTTTTATTAAACTGACCTGGCCACAGTTGATGATGATGATGGGTTTACATTAAAGAATAGAATATCTGATTGTTTCTACCAATTTAATGGACAGTGTTTATTACATAACATTTTGTCATATGGATAAAATAATAATAATTCATAACACACTCATAATTTTTCAAATTTTTGGGTGCTATAGTTTGCGTCTTCTGTAGCAACATTTAGTAGAATGAAACTCCTTTTTATTTCACAAGAATTGATTGGGGAATGTTTTCATATTTCTTTCAATGTAATTCCTTTAATCTCAGTCTAGTATTTCCCCCACAAATTATATGTATCCTTCACATGTTTGAATGGTCTAATTTTTTACAAGAATGTAAGAGATACGAAACAACAATCTAATGTCTATATTTTAATGTCAACAAGATATAATTATTAATTCTTATGCTGAAAATAATTAGTTTTGAATTTTATTATAAATTATTTTAATCAATAATTAATGTTATATGGATTTAGACTAGTGCCTACATAATTAAATATTGGATATTGTTTTACTGTGGCAGTGTAATTTTTGTTTCTATATAAATCAATATTAATTAATTGCAATTATTAATGAATTAGTATAGTAAAACTACAATGTGATGTTCATTTTACTGAAATTCAATTAAACTGGCATGGCTTAGCATGCAACTTATTGAAGTGTATATAGACAATGTAATAGTTTCATGCTCTAAAATAGATTAAGGAATTATTGGTTACTGTTAAGGTTGTTAAAATTTCCCAATTCGAGCACTGATTATAACTATAGCACTATATTGTTATATTTTATCTATATTTATGAATACAACTCAATTACTAACTACTGGTAGTTCAATACATACTTTTTTACCCGCCTAAGTGGCGTAGTTAGCTAATGTGCTAGTCGTGTTGAGCTTGACTACCAATGACGGGGAGATCAAGGTTTGAATCTTGGTCGGGTGAACTGGGGGCGGCTTTTCCCAAATGGTTTTCCACTCAAATGCAGGTTCACTTCCTCTAAATTCAACCTTCTCAGTTGCTAAGCCATTAGCTTAGTTAGTACTTAAGCGTATAACCTGGACAGGTAGTAAGATGCTGTGCTAAATAAATAAATAAATACTTTTATTATTACATTTTTCTGCTGAAAATTCTCAATTGATTCATATTTAAAGAATAAAATACAGACAAAATTATAATTATTACATGTAGTAACAGTTTGAGAAGATACAATAAAAAGAGACAACAAATAAACCATCCAAGAAAAAAAAGTAACAGGATCCAAGGACACACATTCATTCAGACAAAATTATAATTAGTGCATAAAAGAAAAAATTGATACAGGTAATTGGAGTGTTGATCATCACATTTTGCTTTACTTATCTGATTAAATGATCAAAGTGCAACATTTTAGATTATGATCAGTCTATCTTACCTCTAGAATGTACAGCAATAACACAAAATGCATTGAAAGTCAAAAGAAAGGAGTTATTCTCCAATAAGGACTGTTCCCAATAATCAGCGCACCAGGAGTCTGGTATTTGTAATGTTTTTTTTTTATTTACCTCTTATTTATGTTAACTATTCTCATTTATTGGGTATGAAAATCATCCATACATTGAATAATAACCAAATTCAACTTTTTTTTTTCTACAATAGAACCACCTTTAAAGGCACTGAAGCACAAAGACAACAAAATAATTAACTATGCCTTCTATGAAATAACATAAAATCAGCCAGTGACACACCCCATTGTGTGTGGGAAATGGTATAGGAGTGGGTGCATTTTACCCCCTCTCCTAACTTCAAAGAATTTTAATAAAAGCTTAAAACATATGAAGTATTTACAACTAAAATATTCACCATTGTTGAGTGTATAGGCTAAATTTTAATAAGCCTAGAAGGTTTATCACATGGTAATATACAAGTATGTACAGATTAAAAGTGCGCCTAAAATTCCTAAATAGAAAAAAATGTAGGGCTACAGAAATTGGCCAAATATCTTTTGAATCATTAAGGATATTCAAGATTAAAAGCTTCAAAAAATTACAGATTCTAGATTGAAATTAAATTAAATTAAGCTTATTTTTTATAGTTATTATTATGTTTACTGGTGGTTTTGCCCAACAACCAAACTTCAGCACCTTAATTTAGGGGCCTACACCTTTATGTGAAAAAACTCAAAATTGAAGAAGGAACCCAAACACACATCAATGTGGAAAAGTTAATCTCTTAGTAATATTTTTTTGGAGATACAAATTTGAGATTTGAAGGTAAAAGGAAGATTCAGCTTCGACCCATCTTTAATAAAAATAATAACTTTTGAAATATTATAAGATCCCCTTCCATAGTAAGCTCCCGGGAGCAAACTAACATCACCTATTTAAAATATGGATATTAACAGAAACAGGGAAAGCATATCATGTGTAAAATTTTGACTGACTATTAATATGACACACTTGTATTCACCAAACGGCTGTGCTTATAACAAACCTTTATAATTATTTATGTTGCTAATGCCTATCGAATTGTGTCATTATCTAGTAATTTTGAAGGTAGGCCTAAACCTATTTGTTTCTTAAAATACATTGTCCTACAGATTATAAGAATAATCTCAACATAGTTGTTTATCTAACTTATCTGTGTTATAAAATTAATGAATGGCACCTTGCTGGTTTATCATCCGATTACACAGACTAAAAATTATATTATAAATTTGTAAGTGATTAGGGTTACTTTCTATTGGTTCCACCTAAACTAAACATATGGAACACAAACACATAAGTTAATAGCCTAGCTTACATTTTAACTCCAAGAGAAAAACTATTAAATTAATTAAGAGCAACAGACATATTTTGGAAATTTCATTCCTTAGCATCTGAGATCCCTCCAGCACATATAGAAAACGTTGCTTCATTTTCTGGTAAATCAGGACTGTCATAAATCTTGGCAATTCTCAACTCTCCTCTTCCCTTCCTCAGCATTATACGTGTAGTGGAGGCGTGCGCTAGAATGTGGCCTCCAATCGGTTTCTTGGGGTCTACCTGAAATGAGAGTGTAGCTCCAGGGTCAGCCGTCATCTGGTTTGTGATGAAAATGGCCACGTTGTACTCCTCTGAGATCTTCTGTAGTCGAGACATGAGCTGGGCCAACTTCTGCTGACGGTCAGCTAGTTCCCCTCGGCCGCTGAAATCCACGCGAAACAGAGCCATTACCGAATCTATTATGAGAATTTTGAAGACGCCTGCTTCCTCGTGAAACTTTGCGGCAACGAAGTCCAACATTTCGTATTGTTGTTCGCTGGTGTAAGCACGAGCATATAGGACGTTGTCTAACACAGCATTTTCGTCCAGACGGAACCTGCTGGCGATGCTGCGAAGTCGATCCGGTCGAAAAGTATTTTCTGTGTCAAGGAAAACTACTTTTCCACCCGTGTAACCGTTCGCTCCAGGCATTTGAGCTGTGATGCAAAGTGTATGCGAGAGTTGGGTCTTACCCGTCCGAAACTCACCGAACGCCTCTGTTATAGCCATAGACTCCATTCCTCCTCCGACCAATTTATCCAACTCCTGACTACCGGTGCTAATACGAAAAACTTGTTTACGGCGTTCACTCATTTCAAGGGCAGTATAAAATAAATTAGGCTCAAGTTTCGCGCAGGCCTCTTTAATTTTGTCCACCTTGGCCTCTGAAAAACCCTTTATGTTACAAAGACGTTTACGGGTGCACATTTGGATACCTCTGATGGTGCATATTCCCGAAGATTTTAGTTTCTTAATATCAGCCACATTAATTCCATGATTTTGAAGAAGATCCACATCCAGGAAAAAGCTCTCATCTTCATCAACATCATATGTAACAGCATTAACAACTTGGTCTTCATTCATTGTTCGGAAAACAATGTTTCGAGTGATTAGGAAGAGTTAATGTACAACGTCCTCAAGATGTTAGCTGCTTACAAACACTTAGGCCAAATACCATTCAATGTATGTCTAATCACCACAACAATAACTTTTTATGGATTCTTCTTTTCAGGCACTCTCTATATTCTTTATAGCAAACTTGAATACCACGAATAAGTTTACACTAGTTAAATATAAAAAATAAATAGTAACTTCCCAAATGTACAATTTAATACGTTTATCGTTTGGTTGAACAAAAGTCTATATGCCCAGGTGGTGTATAATAGACTATGGTATAAAACTCATTCTTTAAAAATTCAATTTAAACTAAGCGCACATATTTTTTCAACAGCTTAACCAACACAAGCTTTGTTTAACAAGAAAAATCAGTTCAAAGCATTTCATATGAAGCATTTGAAACGATCTCAGAAACTGATTTTATTATATACTTAGAGTTTAAATATATATATAAAATCTTATAATTTAAAAAAAGTTGATTTATAAGAAGAAAATACAGCGTTTCTGAGAAAAGGAGTAAATTGGGAAGTACTGAGCTTGTTGGTGGCACTGTACAGTTCAGTAATCTGCCGGTTTTTGTCTCTGATCCGTCTTCTAACCTTTCTTGTCGCAATCATTCTATGTATAAATTATCAAAATTCTTATCAATTTGATTAATGTCAAAGTTGAAAAGCTGTTTGGTTAATTTTTATTTTTAGTAATAATGGCTCGTGTTTTGGTTGGTGTAAAAAGAGTTATTGATTATGCAGTTAAGGTAAAAAAAAAAAGGGAAAATCATAAATTAATTTTAAGTTCTATTAATATGAGATCATAATGGGTTCAAAAAGATGACCGGTTAGTGACAATGTAACATATGCAAGGCCTACTGTTTAATTCATGACGTATTTAATCTACCTAACCATTAAATTTGGTAGGCTATTACTATACAATCTGTGTCACTTGCAATTTAATTAAAATGTAACCCAATAGAAATGTTATATTTATTATTAAAATACCATACATTTTATACCCATAACACAGGATTTCCAGAGACCTGGGTTGTATCCGAATAGTCAAGTACACGTGACTTGATGCAGTCTTAATAATTTTAAACTTCTCGCGGTTTTCATAGTGAAGACTGCATCAAACTATTCGAACGGCAACACACTTGGGGCCCTCACTGCTGCTTCCTACCGAATAACTTAGAAACTGTAAAAGCCAACTATTAGCTCTAATGAAAACGAAATATTTGTGTAAGTCTGTACTCAAGCAGACAAAACGATAATATTAAAACAATTGCCAGTCAAACACCGCACCAACGCCGCAAGAAAACCGCATGGCTCATAGCTTTTGTATCCATGGTTACCAAGACCTCGAGAAGACTGCATCGATCTAGTCCGCGACTATTCGGACAAATCTACACTTGGCCGCGTGATTGCCAATGCAGCTATCAACGCCACGAGCCAACGCGATGCCGCATTAGAAGACTATTCGGATACAACCCTGGAAAACAGGGAATTTGATCAAATTTATGTAATTTTCACACATTCATTAAAATAGTACAAAACTTTCATTTACAATAGTCAAAATAACATTTTTCTTCCATTTAATAGTCACCGCAAATCTTTTTAAACACAGTTGAGGATACTAATCTGAATTCTCAAAAGTCAACATGTGATTTTTGTTTCATCTTTTCATCCCTCTTTCTGCTTGTTTCTAACCAAAGTTGAGTCTATAAATTAGTCATGAATGTTGACATTTTAATAAAGGTTTGTTTGTCCCCAAGTAACACACTGGATAGACACAATATTTTGAATTTGGAGCTAAAACCTTCCAGAATGCTTCACTGTTCCCCATTAGCCGTAGTGTGTTGTCCTGAACTTACTAGTGCTTGTTATTTCATTAGTTAAAAAGTTTATTTAATATTACTCGGTCAACATACGAAAATTCATGTAAATAGTATAGAGTATGTTGATTGGTCGTTTCCCTCCATACTTATTCTTTAAAGATATTTCATCCCTCCTGAACTAGGTTAAGACTTAAATGAATAGCTTACATTTGAAAGCATAACTTTTGTAAGTTTGTTTGTTGCAGATTCGTGTAAAGCCAGACAAAACAGGGGTGGTGACTAGTGGCGTCAAGCATTCCATGAACCCTTTTGATGAGATAGCCGTGGAGGAAGCAATTCGTCTAAAGGAGAAAAAGGTTGCCCAGGAGGTGGTTGCTGTGTCGTGCGGCCCAACCCAGGCCCAGGTGAATTGGGACACTGAGAGAGTGGCAGGGTTTGGTAGAGAACACACTGCCTTTAACAGTCTCCAGCCCGCCAGTGGGCGTACTGCGCTAATATAAAGAAGCAAACTATATTCCATTCACCGTAGGAATTGACTTCTGAAAGGCCCTTTTCCCTACCATAAATCTACTATATAGTAGGATATTGGTAGGAAAAAAGACCTTTCAGAGAGTAATTCCTACCGTGAATTGAATATAGTAACATTCCTGGAAGCATTAGTCTTGTCTTATTTGCCTGTAACAGGGAGGCTTTAGTTCCCTGGGTTTATTGAAAATACATTTTCTCTTAAGTTCTTCCTTACTCACTATTATCCCAACACCATAGTTAAATGTAGATACAGGTAGTAAGAGGGTGTGAAAAAATAAATATTTAAACAAGTTCTACTCCAGACCTGCCCAACCTTGACTGGAGTGAGGGTAACTTAGGCAAAATTTGGTGTGTCCGAGGGCAACATAAAATATAAAATGTTGTAACGTGAATGTTTAAAAACTAAGTTTAATAAATCCTAACTAACTACTATTAAACTACATAAGTGACATGTCAATGTGTGGAAAACTTTTTACTGTACTAAATAAAACTACACAGATTACCATTTAAGTGTAAAGGAATCATGAAAGTGTACAAAACAGCAATACAAAAAATTCAATTTAGTTAAAAAAAACAAGATGTTTATTTTTCAGCTCTGAAAATAGTTCACTCAAAGTTCAATGCGATACTTGGCACAGCATATTTTCAGCCAGCGCATTTTAGTTTGGAATGTATTTGTTAAGAGCCACTCTCATGCAGTCATTTAAATGTTTATCACTTAATGATGACCTGTTATTTTAATCCATGATTGAAAACCTCGATTCGTTTAAGTAGGTAGAACCAAAACATACACTCACTTTTAACACTCTTGACACCATACCCATCGAATTTATGGGCGCCAGTTCTTCAAAATTCGCCAAGGCCGTCAATTCTATGGGGTCTTGAATTTAAATCAGCATAAAATCTATGGCCATGTTTTCCACGTGTTTGGTTAGTGCTATACATTCCTTGGACTGTTAGTTCCGAATTGTGCTCATAGATGGAATCTCTCTTAACATCTGAGTGGGGTTTTTATAACTAGAACAACCCTCCAAATAGCTCAAGCTCATTGATTCTTAGCGCGAAGAATAGCTAACTTCTTTTTTTGTGTGTTTGTACTGCATAAACAATTGTGAGGAAAGAAGGTTTATTTGATAATGAAATAGCATAAATAGTGAATTTACCTCATGAATAGATGAAAATTATGATGCATTAGGAGAATTGGCAGAATTAGTGATAAATAGAATCAATGCTGTTTACGAAAGGGAACACTATATTATAGTAGGTCTATCTCGCGAACATAGTCATGAAAATATTATTTTTTATTGTAGGGCCTAATTGCTTCTTCAATTATGAATAATGTGTGTTTGAATGATAAACACTTTATACATATAAGCTATCATAATTTCTAATGTATGCATTGGGATATTATATGGCGGGTAGGCCTATAGTTAATAAAATATAATTTATAATAAATTTATTTACAAATCCTGTAGCATTTAAAATTTGGATTAGTTATTCATTGTGAAGCTATTCACTATTAGCCTATATGAATATTTTATTGTATACAATGACACCTATCACCTAGATCTACTTTAACAGCAGATTGTATGAGCTTATTATTTGTATGACTTTATTGTTAACAGCAGATTATATGAGTTTATTATTTGTATGACTTTATTGTTTTTTCTTTTTACACTACTTTTAATAAAAACCCTAATATGAGAACCTTACAAGATATCACACAAAATTAAAATTATTCATAATAAAGAAAAATGTAGCTCCAAGCTGGTCTTTGAACTTTTAAAATCCAATATGTGGCTGTGGAGATTTTTTTTTTTAAATCCCTAAGATTGCCCGGTTTCTGCAGGTAGTTAGTTACATGATCGTGGCCCTTTTCTGAAAGTGTTAATGATATGCATTTTAGAATAGGGTAGGCCTGCTGGTCAGGCAAGACTAAGTTTCAGGAGTTGGTATCATTCACTCTAGTTTTCATTGTGTGATGACCTGTCGAGGATTTAAAATGCTCTGCCTGGTCTTCTCTATACAAATGATTAATAATTGTGATACAAACTTTTGCATGTATATTATTATAGTAATGAATTAATCAGAATTCCTATTATCTTGTATTTACACTTATGCAACTGTACTAAAACCTGCTTCGATTGCGGCCACATGCTCTAAGGTGTTTTTCTTGCAATAGACTAGACTGGACTAGACTAGACTGCCAATGACAGGGAGATCGTGGGCCAATCCTGGTTAGGTGTATTGAGGGTGGTTTTACTTATATGGTTTCCCACTCTTTCCACACAAATGGAGTACACTTCCTATAAATTCGACCTTTCTCATCCCTTACTCATTAGACTAATTAGTGTATAGGTCTATAATCCTAATGGGCAGTAAGATGCGATGCTGGAAAAAACTTACATAAACTAATTTAATTTTATATTTAATCATTTGAAGATGTTTGACTTAGATTACAAAACTCAACCAAATAATATAGTTTGGCAAGGGGGAAACCCCTAAATTAACATAGTTTGTGTTCTCAGAAGAAGCTATGTATGGTTCTCTATATAGGTGTGAACCCTTTGATTTACATAAAGTGTCTAATTTTTTGCAGGAGACGCTACGTACGGCCCTAGCTATGGGCGTGGACAGAGGCATCCATGTGGAAGTATCCGACTCAGAATATGAATCTCTACAGCCCATACATATCTCCAAGATCTTGGCCAAGCTAGCCCAAGACGAGAAAGCTGATCTGGTCATTGTTGGGAAGCAGGTGAGATTCCACTTATAGTAAAATTTATTCCAATCTACAAACAAAGATTACGACCCTATTAGTATAAAAAATCTGTCGAGTTTGCAGTTGGGAAGACCATGGAATCATGGGGAAAAAATGATAATAATAATAATTATAATTATTATTAGTACTAGTACTGCGTCTTACTATCCGTTTGGGCTATACGCACTTATGCTATTGTGTAATGGTAGAGTGATTGTGAGATGAAATGAAGGACCTACAGCTTAACGTGGGATCCGAACCACAGTGGAGACCTGGCATTGCACACATTCACAAGCTGTAATTAATACACGTCTTGGTAGAGGTGAAGGAAGGGTTCGGCAATCAAATCTGTGCCAGGACCTAGTATTGAACCCTGGACCCCCAGCACAGAAGTCAGACACCTTACATCTAGACCGCCAGGTCACCAAATAATTATTACTATAAAGAAACGGAAATAATTCCAAAACTCAAAATAATTATTAGTGGAAAAGCTGTTAACCTATAATGTGTTTTATCTTTGTATATACCATAGTACATTTAATTGCATTTTATTTAGGTGTGTGTTTCTTTACACAAACTTACACACCCATAAAATACTCACAATTGTAAAGTTCATAAAAAACTTTTGACTAGCTATGAGTTTCCCATTCGGACTATAGACATATCCTTTAGTTACACTAATGTTTTAGAGATGAGGAAGGTTGAATTTAAAGAAAGTGTACCCACGTTTACATGGAGTCCATTTAGAGAAAACCATCCTGATCTCACCCTCATTAGCAGCCTATTCTATTGTAAAAGTGATACCTAAGACCTTTTGACAGCTGAAGGGGATAATAATTCTATAATATAAAAAATTACATAGATAGATGTACCCTTTTCTCTATGTATATTTACTTTTGTGAAATCTTATACATTTAAAAAGTTTGCATTAAGGTATTTGCACACTAAATCCTTAATGTTGGTGTATATTGTCAATAAATTGTGTCTGACAACTATGCATTATGATCGAATTCCTTCCAACAAGCTTGGCATTGAGACTTAATGTATGTATATGCTTTTCATTGATGGACAAAGTAAATTGATTATCGGTGCTGCTAAGTAGACATACAAATAATTGGTTAATTGGCCTTAACTTAGAATTAACTAATTCACGGACATGTTTGCAGGCCATTGACGATGACGCAAACCAAACAGCGCAGATGACCGCCGCTTTCCTGGATTGGCCTCAGGGTACATTTGCCTCTAAGGTAGGGGGCATTGTGAAAACTTGAAAGAACAGTATTGATCTGATTACAAAAAAAGTACTAAAACTACTATCATAATCTATTGATTGATACATCATGTGATCTGCAGCCATAGTTACAAGGAGAATTTAATTTTGGGAGAAAGGAGATTTAAAACTTACGTTAATGAAATTATGTGTTACGACTTACTATTAGAACCTAAGATTTCAATACATTTTTATTTTATTCTGAAAATTGAAAAATGACACCTGGACACGGGAACCTAACCCGGGACCTTTGGCTTAGTACGCCATGTAGTGTGCTCTACCCACTAAGCTATCCAGGAATCATCCTGTGCCCAGGGTTATTCTTCACACATATTTTAAGGCAGAGTCAGAGTTATTATTTTATACAGTAGGGATAGTGGTGGAACTCTTGTGTAATACGGGAGCAGGTATCAAGTAACAAAAACATTTTTTAGGGACTTTCTATCCTCCTTTCTCCCAGCTAATGCTATTAAGTTGGATGCTCCTAGAAGCTATTTCAGTGTCCTTGTTTGGAGAGTTTTTGAAAATTGTACTTTTTTAACATCTATTTAAAATAGTTGCTCCCTTCCCCTCCCCCCACAATTGATTTTTTGAAATTTGTATACTTCTAGACCTAGTAGCTATTGGCAATTTGTGATAGTCCGCCTATGGCAAATTAAAAAAAACGTTTGATGCTTCTAAAAGCTATTTTAAGAAGTACTCACCAGATTTTTCTTTTATTAATTATATTCCCAAGAATCTATTTTTAAGTGGTCCTCACCCAGAAATTTTGATATTCAGAATGCCTACAAGTTATTTAGTGTTTTCTTTGCTTTATTTTTTTTTCCAAATAAATTCCTTTAAAAGCTATATGAAGTGGTTTTATACCAGCAATTTTTTTTTAATTGGATGCCCTTAGAAGCTATTTAGAATGGTCCTTGCTTGTATCATTTAAAAAAAATTAGTTGCCTTTAGGAATGAAAGTGGTCTTATGCCATCATATTTTTGAAAAATTGAATGCTTTAAAAGCTAATTGAAGTGGTCCTCGCTTGGATTTAAAAAATTATATTAAATGCATAGTAGGTTTACCATAGCTTTTTACCTGCATGAAAAATCAAATGTTTAGGTTTTGGGCTGCCAACACTTACTTTGAATACATTTTGGAATGTTATTGATTATGTGTAATATAGTGCATTCATTAAAACTTTACAGGCATCATAGTTACTTGGAAAAGAGGAAAACGTATAATTGTTTTTAATGTATAGTAAATTATTTTATGATTATTCTATCGTATTTCAAAATATATAACTGAATAAAATATTTTTATTCACTGCCTGGGCGCACTATTGTAAAGAACTTGTTTGTGTCATGATCAATCACATGGTTTAAATTTGTTGATCGCCATTTTGAAGCAATATTGGTTAGAACTTTTGGGAAAGTGCTGTCAATACATAATTTTTTTTAAGTTGAATAAAACAATAAATAAGCTTTTTGCCCGAACTCAATTAAATATAAATAATATTTGCCTAAATTAATGTAGTTAACTATCACATTCATAGATTACCATATGTTTTCATTACAGCCATCCAAAGTGACCGATGCCAGCTGTTGGTGTAGGGATATATTAGGGACTATTTCTAGTAATGTTTATAGCTGTCATCTAAGTAAACTCAAGTAGTGAATGTACTTTAGAAGCTATTTGGAATGGCCCCCTACGAGTTTTATTTTAAAAATTGGATGCCTCTAGAAGCCATTTAGAATGAATTGCCTGAGAATTATTTTGGTAGTTAAATTCCTCTAGAAGCAATTTGGAGTTGTCACTCCCTGGCAAATTTTTGAAAAATGAATATGCCAATATAAGTTATTTGAAGTTTGATAAGAGGCCATCCTTAAGTTTAATATTAATAAATTAGGAACATTTCAGGGGGGAGGGGGGGAGTTTGAACCCCTCCCTCATGATATGCCTGCAGCTGTCATTTTTGATTGATAGTATAAATATTTATAAAATAATACTAATAATATAGATGTTGTCATTGTTGACTATAAAAAATGTATAATATATTCTATAAAGTGTATTTCCAACCATTCTTAATGAATGATGTAACACAAAAAAAATGCATTTATTTGACCCTCTTTTCACTTATGAGAATGGAAGAAAGAGGGATTGAACATATAAAAAGAACAAACACCATATTATTTTAAAAATGAAATGAGGAACTCAGTTCACTCTTGGCAATGCTGTCACTGGACTAAGAGTTAGTTTCTAATTGTTGTAGGAAATCAGCTTTTACCACACAATTCCTCAACATAGGTTTTATCTATTGAAACTATTTAGAATAGTGAGTGAAACATGATACCAACACAACTATTTAAAATTGGGAACAAAACAAAAAGGATATAAATTAATTTGATAAAGTATGACAATAGACACACACAAATAGGAATGATCTTTTTTGCTGTGAAAGCCAAATAATGCACCACAAAATGGAAACAAAAGGGTTTGTCTTAAAGAGTTGTGTTAGTGAGTCTAAGATTATGGTTGGTGTCATAATATACTTATTGAGTCATTATATGTTTATTTATTCTAATGGGGTGGAAATAAAGATATAATTTAGAGGAAAATGTGCCCGCATTTTCATGTTGGGATGGTGGGAAACTACTTAAAATCACCCTCAGTACACCTGACTAGCTCAACCCTCCTGTCGCTGACAAGTTGGACTGGATGAGCCTGACATTTAATCTGCATGTCCACTGTTATGAGCTATGTATAGGTAAACGTTTCTCCAAACATGCCATTTTGCTTAAAAAATGTGCATGCTCTTGCATCGTGGAGTTTAACGTTAATGATTGTTTTCTTGTAGCTTGAGAAGATTGATGACAAGTTGACGGTGACCAGAGAGGTGGATGGAGGCCTGGAAACAATACAAATTAAAATGCCAGCTGTGATAAGTGCAGACTTGAGACTTAATGAACCGCGCTATGCCACATTGCCAAATATCATGGTAAGTGTTATGGTGCTTACCTACATCATTTTGTAATTTATAAAAATGTTTTCGTTTTCATTCACTTTGACTAAAAAGGGGTCGAATCCACTTTTTATATAATTCAAACCTTTGGTTTTTTTTTCTATTACCTGGAGCAAATTTGTTCTTTACATTTTCAACTCCCAGTTTTCCAGAACTACATTCAAAGAATACATTTTCTTATTTTTGGAAATTGTTTGTTTTATAAAGTTATATTTTGATTGAATACTTTTTAAATTTCATCAGTCCTACAACTTTGCACTGGTAAGTTATATATGGAAGACGGTACAGGAAAGGTGGACAGAAACACTTAACAGGGATGAAGGTAAGTTATTTCATATTTCAGAGAGTTGGGAAGAAATGATCACATTTGTAGATATCCGCCTATGTAAAGTATTTTCAAAGTTATTTTCCCGGGAAAATAAGAAATAGAGGCATTTTACTAAACTGACCCAGCCACAGGTGGTAAACAGATGATGATGATGATGATGATGATGATGATGATGATATATTACCACAATAGATAGTGATCTTTTCTGATCAGGATCAAAAACATATAAAGATAGATGGACCACACTTTCTGTTATCTGCCTCTCCCATCTCTTTCTTGGTCCCTCTTGTGGTCTTTTTCCTACATACTTCATCTCCATAATTCTTTTTGGTACTCTCTCTTTTTCTATCCTCATTACATAGCCATATCATCTCAGCCTTGCTTCCTCTACTATCTGTACCCACACTTTTTCCTGGATAACTTGATTCCTAATCCTGTTTCTCCTCATGATAGCTCAGCAAACATCTTGACTTTCAGTATTTTCTCTCTGAGTTTCCTTTTGATAATGAAAAAGTAATTAAAAACATATTGTTTGTTGTGACAGTTTTGACTGCCAAAAGTGACAGCAACTCAACCTATGGTGTTGCAGATCATATTGTTTGGTGAATGGATACATGAGTGTAGACATGGTAACTTTTCTAGCTGTCAGTTACAACCACTCCCACGCTGGATAAACTCTAGTCATTTTTCACTTCTAATCGAGTTTGAATGAAAACAATTATTTCAAGTAATATATAGCAGTATTTGTGCTAGAGATATAGTATGCTGTATTTTTATAATAGATTCATCCAAAGACTATAATCATAAACATGAGCTTTTAAGAATGACATTTTTCTGTTAAAAAATATATGAAGTATGAACACACAAATTTGGATTTTCAAATAATTTATTCTAGTAATACAATACATATTTTTTTAAATCAGACAAAATAAAATATTGAGGGACCCAATTTGATAATAAATCATATCTTAAAATTGAATTTAATGAATTAAACTCAGAATGTTCAAGATAAAATCAAAAATTTCAACTACTAAAATTTTGTAAAAATTGTCAAGTTCGAACAACTATAAAAACTTGAACTCAATTGTGAATTTTTAAATACTCTTACACTCCTAATTTTCTTATTTGTTTATATTTGAAATAAAATAAAGGAAAGATGGATAGAAACATATAAAAAGGCACAAACACAATATGCCTTTTGCAATGAAAACACTTTACATTGCTTCCACTGGGCAAAGAGGTAATGTCTGCATCTTGTAGAAAATCTATCGTTAGTGCCCAATTAGTTCACATTTTACATTGCTTCCACTAGACAAAGAGTTAATGGCTGCCTCTTGTATAAAATCTATCGTTACTTTCCAATTTCTCAACCTAGGTTTTATTCTATCTCAACTCATAAAGAGGGAGAGTGAAATGCGCAACTATTACAATGCAAATCATGATTAAAAATTAGTATCAAGTCATGGTGGATAGAAACGTATTAAAGGGGATGAACACATAATCGCTTTTACAATAAAAATAACACATTTCATACCTTACATTGCTGCCATTGGACAAAGAGGTAATGGCTGTCCCTTGAATAAAATCAATTGCTATCACCTTTTCCTCTTTTAGGCAGTTGTGTTACGCATGTTCTACTCCTTCCTGGTTAGTTCCGATAGAAATAAATCTATTGGGCATGTAATTTACACTAACAAATAAATTAGTATATTCTTCATAGCATGGCAAATGAAGTGATTAATTTAAATAAAACTATTAAACTAAACTATTAAATTAAACTAATAAATAAAATTGTATCATCATCCATAATAACTAGTCTTACTTTTAGTTGGTTGTTTTATAATAAAGGAAATTGATAAAACTAAAGAAAAAGGAAAAATAAACTACTAAGAATAAATTTGATGAAGAAAACCTACCTAGGGAAAGATAAAACATGTGGGAAGAATCCAATGCACAAAGATGACATCATCTTCCTTTTTTCTCTCTTCTATAGTAGAAATAGTCATACATTTTAATACATATAGAATACTATTTCGGCATTGTTGGCTTTATCAAACAGAAAGAAGAAAGTACAAATAACACAATCACTGAAATACTCCATTTTGAATTTAAATAAAAACTGTCACCTTTGTACATTGGGTTCTTTCCACATTTTTCCTCTTTCCCTAGGTAGGCTTTCTTAATCAAATTTACTCTTAGTAATCTATTTTTCCTTTTTTCTTTAGTTTTATCAATTTCCCTTATTATAAAATTATTTAGCCATTGGACCACCTCATTTCTAAACTTTAATTGGTTGTGAATGTTTAGTGTATATTCACAAAATAAATATATTTTGGGGGGATAGCAGGCCCTTCTAGACAATTAGCTAATTAGTGTCTTTATTTCTATGTCACTGATTGCTGTTTTTAGAAAGCCAAAAAGAAGCCCATCAAAAAGTTGACACTTTCTGACTTGGGAGTGGACACAACACCTCGTATCGAGGTGGTGAGTGTGGAGGACCCACCCACTAGGCAGGCCGGCGTCGTCTTGGCCGACGTTGACCAACTTATAGTCAAACTGAAAGAGGGTGGACATATTTAATGTGTGTAATTGGATCAAAGGTTCAAGGTATGTTTGGCTCTTAATTCCCATGGAGTTGTTTTGAGGTCTCACATAGCCAAGTGGCAAGTTGTCTTCTGGGCCAGAGTTTCACAATTCAATCTAAGGATATCCTCAAGTGATTTAATATTAGTTAATGTCCATAAACTACTATTTATTTGACCTCAGCTTTTTTTTAAGAGGTGTTTTACCTCATTATGTCACCTCTCCCCATGGCTATGGTATTATTTAAAGAAGGGGACTTTGGCTTGTCCAGGTGGCTATGACGAAGATTAATAGTAGATGCCATATCTAGTTAGTAATAATATAGCTGAAATGAGCTGGGTATCTAATTTTAACTTTATTTTCCTAGGTTAAGTTAGTTTGTAAGTTGTGTGCTAATATAATTCAAATACAAATCTATCACCATACAGAGCATTTTCCCCAAAACCATGGTGAATTTTTTATTGTTTAATTCATATGTTTGATATCTCCAATTCTCAGGGAGAGAGGGGGATTATGCACAGCCAAAAGTTTACAATGAAACAAAAGACTTTGCACCTTATAAGTTATTAGATAACCAATCAAAAATTACAGGGTCTTGGTGCGCACTATTAACAGGCAAATAAAAACAGTTTGGCACAGAGATTGGATTATTTCCTATAATAAAAACAAAAGTTTTGTCCACATAGCAATTGCACAACTTATAAAAACGAAAGAAAAGGCACATTTTACATTTTCAGCTTTCCCTACTAGATCACACGATCCAGTCACATTATCTCAAGACAAACACTTTGTAAATAAAACCGTTGTTTTCCATAAATATATAGACTGTTAAAATGATGCTGTCACTCAGCATAATTTAGCGTCTAGTGTAAACTTTGAAATGCTGAGGCTGGACAATTTTGTTGTTTTAGAATTGTGGTCTATTTTTTTATCATAAGTGTGAATTTTACTCTGATCTAAACAGTGTAGTTTTTTGTATCATAGTTCCATTCTTTATTAATTTTTTTGAGCATCAAACTTTACCTATTTTCATTATTTATAAATCATGTATGCACCTGTGGTGCCATGATGTTTATTTTAAAACCTGTGTATGTTTTATCTAATTGAACCAATTTAATAATGGGGAAACCAAACACACACTATACAGGATTAAACCTAAAAATTAAATTTCAATTTAAAAAATATACATATATTACTCTTGATCTTGTTTTAATTTGTGTCTTGAACAAAAAAAATATGTTTTTCCATAGTCTTAATCAAAATATATTTTTTACAGGATATTAAAGTAAATAAATCTGTATAGTCACAATTTTAATCACAATTTTGGGACTTTAAACTTGTAAATATTAAAGTAATTTTATTTTATTTCTAGGTGTTATTTGTGCCGAGTTTTTCAAGAATTCATTGTTCTTTGGTTAAGGCGATTCAGAAATGCACATAAATATTCTTAAAACTTTCTTTAATTTTCTTTTTTGTATTAGGTATCTTCTATAAGATCCATGGTCTTGTTTTGTCATTCTTTTTACATAATTTTTTGCTAGTATTGATATTGTAGAACATATATTTTTAAACCATTTTATGCGAAATTGGTTTCAGAAAAATAATTCAAAGTAAAATTGCTTTAAACACGTTTGTCACCAACTGAAAATGTTTACTTGTGGTTTACAATAGAAAATGTGCTTGATGATTCAATCAGTGCTGTCTAAAGCCTAGTCCACACATTTTGCATCTATATGGCCCTATATTTGTAATACATCAACTCTACATTATTATATTGATACTAGCAGTCCCGCACGGCGTTGCCCGTGAACCACTGTAGTATAATAATTATATAAGCTTGA
>CABFVX010001504.1:0-26872 GCA_902151425.1 Timema shepardi | reverse complement strand
AAAAAATGTCTAAAAATTATAGAAAAATGTTAAGGGTGGACAACCCTTATCACTAAGGGGTATGAAAAATAGATGTTGGCCGATTCTCAGACCTACTCAATATGCTCACAAAATTTCATGAGAATCGGTCAAGCCGTTTCGGAGGAGTACGGGAACGAACATTGTGACACGAGAATTTTATATATAAGATATGTACTGATTCCTGATCTGTGTCTATATAAGTTGGATAAACTTTAACTTTATAAATATTAAGCCTGTGTTAATCTATAATTTTCACTTTGGAATCAAATCCAACTCTTGGCAAACTTACTCAAATCGGATCTTATGCATACAAAAAAAAAATTAAGTCAAATTGAATCTCATGCTAAATTTATTTTATTGAATTGAATCCTAGTCAAATCCTTTGTTTAAAGATAATTGAATTTAATAATTTATTTTAGGCTTACTGTGATAAGGTTTCAAATAAAATTTGTGTTGAATGATTAAAAAAATTATGATTAACATTTTACACACAATTTAGGTTTATTAAAAAAATAAAATTTAATAGCACTAATGTCAAGAGGTGGAATCAGATAAAGATCACCTTGCTTTTTAAATCATAATTTGAAGGTTGATTAGTATTTACTAAAAGGTGGGCCTAGAAATTTTAAAAAAATAGAGGATATTAAGTGTCACGAACAACTGTCCCTCACGATTCCTTCACGACCTGGAACTTATGTTAATTTTTCTATTCACGCTACCATGCACCTGGTTTATATTCTGACTATATTAATTTGTTAAGCTATTATGGATTATAGTTACAAATTTTGAGCTAAACCATAGCCTTTTCTAGTAGAAGGCCGCCTCTGATGATGTGGCAATGCCACAATAACTCTTCTCACTGGGGTTACTTGCCATATTGCTCGCTCTGCTACGTGTTTATAAAACTCTCTTAATTTTACTGAGTTTTATTATAATATTAGAATATCAAAATATTATTAAAGGGCTTGATAAAGATTCAAACAATGTGTTAACTTCTTGCACTCAAATTTTTACATAAACTAGCTAACTTGCTTGTCAATCCGATTATATAATTATATACATACTTTTTTAATTTTTAAATATAATAAAAAAAAATCACTAGCCAAGATATTAAAAAAAATTAGTTATATTTAACATTAAGTTTTAATATTAAATAGATGGAGTAATCCTCACTAAAAGCATAAATAATAGCTTTGGCTATTTGAATCTTAAATATACAATCCCTTACAATTATCATAATTGTACAAGTGGGAGCATTAAGCCAACTACCGAGTCGAAGGTGGCTGCGTTATCTGATAGCTCGTGATCTTAATAAAATCACAAATTTGTAGCCGACGATTTCCGCACGTCCATTATAGTTCCTGCCTTAAAATATGAGTGCAGAATGACCCTGGGCATGGGACGATTCCTGGATAGCTCAGTGGTTAGAGCATTGGTGTACTAAGCCAAAGGTGCCGGGTTCAATTCCCATGTCTAGGTGTCATTTTTCACTTTTCAGAATATGATGTCTAGATGGAGTAATCCTCACTAAAAGCATAAATAATTGCTTTGACTTTTTGAATCTTGAATTAATTTTTAAGCTTTGAAAATTTAAATAGCTTTAAATTAAATAAATCACTGAAAAAAACCATAAAAAACTGAGCAAATAACAAATTTTACAAAAAAACTAACTTTATATTTTACACTAAAATTGGGTTATGCATAGCAGCTGTTTCCGTGACCATCAACTTTAGTAGGGTTATAGTAAAATAAAGTCTAAAATAAATAATTTGCTTGGAATCGGGAGGAAAAATGGGGGGAGGGGGGGCGACTTCAAACCTGGTACTTCTGCATAAATATGAATAGGTTGGGGTGGATTATCCTGATGTTCAAGAATTTTTTTATTCCTATAGAAATCATATTCACATTCACTTTCTCAATGTCAGCTGCCACTCCTACTTGTTTTGATCTTTCACTTTCACTTTCACTAAATTGATCACACTCGCTTGAGCTTTTATTAAATATTGCAAGTATTTCTGTGTCTTGAATCACAGCTTTCCTCTAAGTAACTATGTTTACAAACAAAGCCAAAGATAAAACTCAAAGTAAAAAGTAATAAAATAAGTGTCCTGTTTGATATATGGAAACTCTAATTGCAAAGACAAATAAAAGTAGCTTGAACATACGAGAATGCAGTGGAAATAAAATCTACCATATCTGTTGACTAAATACTGAACTAAGAGCTTGGAAACATGGGATTGCTGTTAGCTACGCTGGCAATTTTAACAAATATTTCGCGCATCACTCTGATTGAAGTTGGCACTCAAAGGGTTAAACCTTATAAACCTAAACAATAAATTTACAAACAATATTAGAATTTTTTTTTTGCGGGTAACGACTATAGTTTCAAAACAAACTAATTTACTATGATGTTTCCTGTCGGTAAATAAGGAACTCCCATGTACTCAATGGCAAACTTAATCATTTCTTTTATCACCAATTTGAATGTGGAATAGCGCGAATCCACTCATTTCTGTGTACAGGATCTGTAGGGAACTGAAAAATTTGGATATATCCTTCTTTTACGATTGAAGTTTTATAATTTGCTCTAGAATAGCCATGAGTCAAGTATCTGACCCCAGTATGGGGTGTTGCCACTTCTCATTGGTCACAACCTTCTACGAGATTGCTATGGCTAAACCCATCGAATCTGAATAATACTAATATCTGGATTCAAGATTTCACACAGGCTTAATAAGGACCTAGGTTATAGACAGCTATGGCATACCATCATTCATTGTAATAAGTAAATTAACATCAAGGTGGACCATTTCAGTGGCTCAATGGTCTAAGGTGTCATTCTCATGCTAAACTGGCCTGCTTCATGGAAGGAGATTTGGGTTTGAACCCTGTTTGGGTCTACTGAGAGTGGTTTTTCTTGTATAATTGCCCACTCTCCTTCCACACAAATGGTGTTTATGTCTAAAATTCTTCCTTCCTCGTCCCTATCCCATTAGGTAAATATCATATATGCATATTCACCTGAACTGTCAGTAAGGTGCAGTGATAAACCCATCATAGTGTGCATCAATTACAGTAAAGGAATCTGTTGCCATTTTTATTTACGTGCTATTACTACAATATTACACTAAAATATGGCTATTGTTATTTTAAATTAAAAAGTCCACTATATAAATGCATAGGTATATATTGATATAACCACAGAAAATAAGAACAAATTAAATAAAACACTAACATATATTTAAAAGCACTTTAATATTTTAAGGCCACATGCTCTCTTTAAAACATTCTTAAAATTAAATTATAAAAATATTGATAGGACATAGTGGCCACTCAAACTCTAGGCTAAAACTCCAAAATAGTCCCCAGTTTTCCTGACAAAAAAATACTGATTTTTTTAAAAGGTTGTGAGTCTGAGAAAATGATTTTGAATGTAAATGTTTTATAAAAACTGTGTTTATTACACTACCAAATTTTAGTACTTTGAGCAAGTACTGTATTTTTTGTATCTAATGCTTAGGTTAGTAGACTATTGGAGTCTTGCACAATTCATAGCAAATACAACTTCCTTCATTTATGTCTTAGAACACTTTAAATTACTTCTAAATGGGTCTTTGTTCGTTTAAAATAAAATCCTAATCTTCTCCCATTATTCCACCTCAGATGTGTTCTCAGCCACGAGTAGAAAGTAGGCATGTTAAACCATAGTGTGTATAAAAATGTGCTCCACCCAGTTTGGTGAAACCTTATATTTTTACTTTTTAGGAAGGGGAGTGGTGAAGAGTTAGAGAAAGTTAAAAAAAAATATGATCCCCCAACTCAACCCTGAAAGATGTTTGAAAACTAAACTCCTTTTGATGATATTTATAGTGATCCTTGCCCAATTTTTAGTTATTAAATAAATCTAGGAGCTATTTGATTATTTGAAGGGATTATATCCTGGAAAATTTTAGTAAATAAGATGGCTAGAAGGTATTTGGAGTGATCCTCCCTAGAAACTTTTTGAAATTTAAATACCTCTAGAAGGTATTTAGAGTGGACCCTTTCCTTTAAATTCTTAACAGACGTAAAAATTCAAGCATGAGTCCCAGGTTTCCTTGTTTTCCTAATTAGTGGCCACCCTATTGTGGTTATCAAATTTGCTAAATTTGTTTTATTTCACCTAGTTTTACTGAACAAAATATTATACTTTGCCATTAGGTGACATAATCAAGGATACAAAGTGTGTGCACAAAATTGAAATGACTTAAGGACTCAAATTTTTTTAAATATACGGAGTTACAAAGTATATAGATTAGGTTTCACGTGATTGTTTACAATAGGCTGTGTGTGATCAGTGATCACACAGTAAAGTCCTAGAAATATTGATTTATTTTTTTCTGTAATGTTATGGTTAAAGTTGTTACATAAATAATATTGGGTATAATTATTTATATATTTATTCACAACCATACAAAGATTTATTTGACTGGCCAATCATAACAAACTTGCCGAGTTCACAATAGAATGGCTCAGGTCACTAAGTGCCCAAGTAACAAAGGACATGTTTTTGGAAAACAAAAAACAAAAAATCTAAAAACTATACAAATACTTTTTTAGGTTTTTAACACTATGAAACTTAGAAAACACTCAGGAAAAAACTCACTATCTATTCTTTCTAAAAAAAAATTGTTTTATGAACTTGGTCAGTTATTGACTTGAGGCTGTTACTTGTACATTTCTTCTTCACTTTCAATAGTTTTACTTTCCTGCTGGTTGGTTGCATTTCTTTGCTTGCACTTTAGTTCCTCACGAAGATTACACACCTACCAAATTTAAAATTAAAATGTTTATTGTAATAGTTTCTGTAAACACAAATCCATACACAATATACTTTGTCTTGATCAGTTTAATTTTTCACCATCTCAAAACAGCAGGGATTTTTTTTTTCTTTCAAGGACAAGACTGCATTTTAGCAATGTTTAACTCTGAGGATATATAATATGTTACTTTGGTATTATAATGAGTCTGGTATTTAGGGAATGTTCTTATGTGAGCATCGTTTAAGTGAAGTTTTTCTTCACAATAAGCATTAGGCCTATTATGATGCTTTCCCAGTTCATCACTTGGCAAAACACCATCCGTTTTCAGCTTTGCCACCCTTTTTTCATCCTACCCTCCTTCTCACCATGAAGGCCGCAGTAGACACTAACATCAGCTGATGCACCTTTAGTTATGAAATAATTGTATGATTTTTATTTATGAGCGTCTTCATTAGGCCTTTTCAATTTGACAGGTTGTGGGCGTATATCACCTTCGAGGTAGACATCCTGAGTCATTTTGGATCTCAAACGATTGAATTTTTTAAGAATATCATCCCTCTTTTTCTCTTTGAATTTAGATTAACATCCCTTCTTGCATCTAGAACAAATACAAAACAAGCACTCTGTGTGTAAAATAGTCTGGGCTAGGTTATACTTAGCTTAGAATATTCTACTTAACCTATAAAGTTGGCTAGTTTTAAGTTAAGTTTAGCCTAGCTTAGACTGGAATGAAATAACTGAGTGGGAGTTTCATTAATGTTTCTCATATTATAAGCTATTTTCCAACTTACCTACAATCTGGAGCTTGGGTTCTTTGTGGAATCTGACTCTTTTCCAACCCACATGCGCTTTTCCTAAAGCCTTTTGTGTTGATATTTTGTTTCTCTTCCAATTTTTTTGGATTAGACTTCCTTCTTATATGCGGCACAAACCCATTATTAGAATCACTCAAACTTGATTCACTCATTTTGCATTTAATTACTACAAAGGTTAGAATATTACTGAAGCAAACAATCATGACAGTCAGTTAATTAATGACAAGGCTGCTAACCTTATGGCAATAAATGACCAAGTAGCATTTACTTGGTCAGTTATTGCTGTGAGGCTAATTTTTATTCCTTTATAAAAGGGCTTAGAAAGCTTGTAATTGGGTGTCCTATGCCTTCACAAGGTGCCCCTTTGAATGTAGAACAAAATGATGGTCTTAACTCAAATCGTCCAAAAATATCACTTTGGCACTTATTGACCTGAGTCATTCAATTATTATGGCATGGTTTTGTATAGCTTGTAAAATGTATTGGTAACATTGTATTGAATAGGGTATATAGATATAATTGTAACTTTTTAATAATTTGTATATTGATGTAATACAGAACTATGTATGACCAACATGATTCAAGGTGTACAGCTCACATGTACACAGATTGAGCACACATAAATAAATTGTGAACCAGACTTTTTCAATCATTATGCTTTTTATTAAAATATTTTAAAACTTGTATTTTTATATGTTGCTATCAATTTATGATATTTGTTATGATAAATAAGGTCAACAGTTTGAAATTTATCAAATTAAATCGAAAATATATTAAAGGCCATTTGGAATTGAAAGAAAAAAAAATCAAGAATTAAACTTTTGTATTTCAATTATTTTATTTTAATGCTTATAAACTAGGGACATGTACAAAAAATGTGGTTTTATCGTTTGAAAATTAAAAGAGTTTTGAAATTCACACTATACACTGCTACTAATAGAAAAAGTTGAAGATAATTCACATTTTACACCAGTGTTAAGGTGGCTTGAAAGGAAACACAATGTAAACTTAGTATTTATGCAATTTTTTATGACACGTGTTTGGCTAAAATGAATAAAATATTTCTTTGCTATAAATGTTTAGTTAAAACAGTTCTTGAATATTTGTCATGGCATATTGGCATTTTAAACCAACTTTTTAATTCAATTTATCATAAATTTTATGTTCAAACTCTACTATACTTACAACAAATATTTAATAATAACTTTTGATATTGCTATGGGTAATTAAAGTGTCTAGTGAACATATTTATTTATTTTGTAGAAAAAAGGTTTTTTTGAGATATCATTGCACAAACACAATTCTTAACTAATGTTTCCTTCCACCCCACCTAAAAAATAATTTTAAAGAATATCTAAGGGGGCTGGTAATCAAATTTTTCAGTAGTCATTGAGTCATAAATAACAGTAGCCTCTGTATCGATAAAGTAATGAAAACAGTTTTGTTTCAATGTTTCATCCCCAAATTGTTAGAGAAGTTTGCTTTTTACACGGCATCTTAAAGACTTCTCCAAAAATATACTTTGGTTGAGTGATTCGGTACAAACCAATCATTAAGTTTGTTTGAATCAAAGGTTTTATATTTTAAATGGATTCTGAATTTCATGAACTAAGAAGCTAAAATTGAATAGTGAAATTTTTTCATATTAAATATTATACAAAATTAGTCAAATTACATTTACCGTAGTTGTTGAAAATGTGTCCAATATAAAATATTAAACCACATTCAATGTGAATTGATCTCTTAAAATAAATTTAAATATGGCCACAGAACTTATCTTAAAACACTTTGATGAAATTGTTAATTATATTTTAATATTGGATTAGTGTTAAGTTTCTTTAAAAAGATTAATTTTTTGATTAAAATTTTGAATTCTTAAAATATTATTACATTTTTTTAAATTGTTTACAAATGGGTACAATTAGATTCGGATTAACATTTTTGAAGCTCTGTAAAGAATAAATACTATCTCTCTAGGGTTAATAGTGTAAAGTATGTATCTCTTTCCATTGAGAAAACCATATTGTATTTTTTATATGTTCATATTCCTCTATCCTGCACCTATATATAAAACATAAACATGAGGTGCATCAAAGATGATTTGATTAGTTGTATCATAATTGGGGGTGTTTTGATTTTTTTTGTAGTGAGATGTCATTGTTTTGTATAAAAATTCTTATGCAATTATTTAGTATTAAATATTGTTATTGATTTTGAAACATGAGAAATATAAAATATTTTTAGAGATAAACCCTTGAGTAATTGTTTTTTTTTAGTAAGTAAGCAAGAAAGATAATCTTGGAAAAGTAGGTATCCAACACAAAACAGTAGAGATGGGCCCTCAAATTCTTAAAAAGATTATTAAACACTTTTTCCTCTAACTTTCATGAATTACTATTTCCCTTCTTTTTTTGAATGAAAGAGATACTTTTTTTAAAAAAATATGCACTCATTATAACTCAATTGAAAATAAAAATATTTACATAAAAAAACGCGCAAAAATAAACCACTCTGAAACAACCATAAATCAGTCATAACCCTAAAAGGTGAAATAATGATGACAAACATAATAATAATAATAATAATATTTAGCACCGCGTCTTACTACCCATTCGGGTTATACGCTTTAAGTACTAATTACTCTAATGGATTAGGAATTGGGGAGGTTTAATTAGAGGAAGTGAATCCGCATTTGCGTGGAGGGAGAGTGGAAAACCATTTAGGAAAAACCGCCCCCAGTTAACCCGACTGAGATTCGAACCTCGATCTCCCCGTCCTCAGCAGTTGAGCTCAACATGACAAGCGCGTTAGCCAACTATGCCACCGAGGCGGGTGATGACAAACATAATGTGCATCAGTGGACATGGGTGTACACGCAGTGCTATCGCCTGACCCTGAGCTCCGATATTGGGATGTACATTTTTATTGCTAAAAAATAAAAATTCCACACAAGCTACATGTAGCTTGTGGTTTATAGTTTGGCGGCCCTTGTTCTAACCCACTCATCTTTCCAGAGTGGCTTTCTTTCCTATCATTTATGATATATTATTTTAGTTTGTTTGAATATAAGTATAATTATTTTGCAGACTATGGCCTTCTGACCCCCTTTCATATTTATCAAACTAAACACAGGAATTATTACACTGAATTAGTGTACTTTAAATATCCCAAATAATAGTTTGTGTTGAAAGCTAAACAATAAAAAACTAGTCACCTAACCACTGGATGATAGTTTATTCAAGAATATAAGATGGGTCTCTAGGAAAATTTTGTTTACTAACAGGAAACTGCACATCCACAAAGTAATGCTATGGCTAGAGATGGGTTAAACAAATTTGGTGTAAAACATGAGGTCAAGATTGGGTTTTTTAATATACATTTTGATTTACCATTACTATGCTGTGCTTAAGTGTAGGAAAAGGTGCTGGCCTTAACTTTGCCCAAATAAAGACATTATTATTATAGTTATTACTATGCTGGCAAATTTTGGAATTACTGGCATCATAATGTAAGAATAAAAAAATAATGTTTATCCGCAAGTGTTCCTATGAAATATAATTCATTAATATGAAGTTAATATAGCATTATAAAAAAACTAAAATAATTCTTGATATTGATTAGAAGTATAAATCTAATTTCTTTACATATTTAGAAGGGTAAAATATATATTTCAGGCAGAGAAAATCACAAAGATTTGAAAATCTTTTTTTCCTTAGCCTAAATAGATTTAGCATATTAATAACATCATGATAAAACACTCAACAAAACTTATAAACATTCCAGAAAAATATAAAATTATTTGATGATAAACTATATAAAACTTATGCATTTACATTTTATTAAAACATGTAAAAACAAAACCACATCAAATATGTTTGTAAAGGCTCCAATACATATTTATTGATTAAATACAACCAACAAAGTCAAGCCATAACAAAGGTTTGATTAAATCAAACCTAAACAACTTACATCTGAAGTTATTAAAATTACATTTATTGTGAAGGAACTATTTTCGGCAGGTTCAGAATATTTTTCCCCATCAGTAATAAACAACTATACAGTAAAGACATCAAATTAAGGCTTTACTTATTAGTTTATTTTAGGTTAAGATTTGAAATTTTCAACTTAATTAAATCTAAAAACACAATTTCTACACATAAATAATTAGAAATGTGAGATGTGGTAAGAATAAGTCTTTAATTATTCACACTTGGGCACTAGTCCTATTTTATCAAATTGTGACAGCCTTGTTTTAGTTGTTATTTTTTCTAACAAAAAAGTAGTTGAATTGTTTACTTTTTACTTTTCTTAAACAAATTTCAAATGGGAATTTTTGTAAACTTGTTAAGCCCCGTTTACATACTCTGTATTTGTAAGGTGCATAGTGGTTAATTATAGATTGATTCCACACTAACAGATTGCTTTTTCTATAGTCTTAATCCTTAGTACTTACCACTCCATAGAAGTTGACTCAACTTTAACTTTCTATGGACAAGTTGATACAGACTGCTAAGGACTACCAATCACAACAAAGTAAATATACTTCATTCACGGTAGGAATTACCCTCTGAGAGGTCTTTTTTCCTACCAATATCCTACTATATAATAGATTTCTGGTAGGAAAAAAGGCCTTTCAGAAAACAATTCCTATGCTGAACAGACTTTATGTGCATGCTTATCTGCTTATCAAAATAAAAGCAGCAAAAGGATCCATTTATATGGAAACAAATACAATATGAAATAATAGTTTTATGAAAGGAACTATTTCAAAAATACCTTCTTCCAAATATAATGAAAAATATTTTTATGAAAGTTTAAACCTCAGTAAGTGTGGCATATCAGTAACAGTTTTCTGAAAAATACAAAGTTCTCAGAAAGAGTGACATCAATTTTGTAGGTTAAACTTCTAATTAGTATTCTTATTCTTAGTCAATTTAACTTCACAGGTCACATCTACTTGCGCCTTGCTCTGAACAATTTTCTTTTAAAGAGTTTAATTGGACATAGTCTCCGACTTTCTAATTGGTTGGCATGATTATGTGATGAAGGTTACAGACTATGAAGAGTTTTTTATTCCAAAGGACCACTAAGGACTGAAGACTATATGGATGCAGAGCTTAAGGACTTTGAAGATGAGGCTTTAGTTGTCAAAGGTTAATCCTTATTAATAATAATATTAATATTTAGCACAGCATCTTACTACCCGTTCGGGTTATACGCTTTAAGTACTAATTAATCTAATGGATTAGGAATTGGTAAGGTTGAATTAGAGGAAGTGAACCCGCATTTGCGTGGAGGGTAGAGTGGAAAACCATTTAGGAAAAACCACCCCCAGTTCACCCGACCGAGATTCGAATCTCGATCTCCCCGTCCTCAGCAGTCGAGCAGCTCAACACGACTAACGCGTTAGCCAACTACGCCACCGAGGCGGGTGTTAATCCTTATTGCTCATATAGGTGCAACGTAGTAAATACATATATATAATACATTCACAACCTTAGTTTACTTGGATGACAGCCCTAAAAGTTACTAGAAATAATCCCTAATAAATCCCTATGGCAACAGCTGACATTTGTCACTTTGGATAACTGTAATGAAAACATATGGTAATATATGAATGTGATAGTTAACCAAAGTAATTTAGGCCAATATTATTTATATATTTATTTGAGGAGGGGCACAAAGTTTATTTATCGTTTTGTTCCACTTAAAAAAATTATTGCTCACNAAGTAAAAAAAAAAAAGCTTCAAAATGTCGACAGACAAATTTAAACCATGTGATTGAACGTGGTGGAAACAAGTTTTTTTACAATGATGCACCCACTCAATGGATAAACATTTTATTCTGTTAAATATTTCAAAATACAATAAAATAATCATAAAATGTAAAAAATTACAAGTATTTTCTCTTTTTCAAGTAAATATGATGCCTGTAATAAAAGGTATTAATGTCTACACTTTATTACATATAATAGATAAAATTCCAAAACAAATAATAAGTACTTTTAATTATATTTAAAATATTATTTCAGAGTGAATAAAACAAAATTATTAAAAGTTATGAAATAGTGTGAGAAAACTTAGTTTACGTTATTTTAAATGTAAAATATAACATGTAATTAAAAAACTTGACATTTATAAGAAAACTGATATTTTACAAGTGTTGGCAACCCAAAACCTAAACATATGATTTTTGAACTGTCATCCAGGTGAAAACCTATCATGAACATACTCTATACATCAGTGGGTGCATGGACTGAGGTCTATAAAACAAATTCCTAATCATAACTTTAAAATTTAGGGTCTTGAATGCTATATTTTCTTGAATCCTAGAATTGTGAGAATTCTGAAATATTAAAGGGATTCAAATGCCTTATCCCTAGAAAAGAGACAAACACTTCTTGATCAGGCAGCACAGGATAATGTCAATTAACATCTTAAATTTTTGTTTTTGTCAACGTGTCTTGTTACCTGTTCGGGTTTTATGCATGTGTGCTAAGTAAGGTAGTGCGTTAGGGATGAGTCAAACCTCTTGTCGATTATAACATTTTCCCAAACAACTTTCATTTACTTTAAAAATGATTTTCCTTCTAGAAGATCTTCGCTGTATTCCTTGCTTATAGGATACATGGGCCCTTATTTCTTCCATACTTTGATTGTGTTGACCATCCGTTCTATTGTTTATGACATCCAATGATGTTCGAAAAGCTCTACCCATCATAAACATCGCTGGGGCAGCCCCAGTGGTTAGCTGAGGGGTGTTCCTATAATACATTAGAAACTCTGTCAAGGCCATATGAACATCTTTTCCCGCAAGAATGGCCATCTTGATGGCTCGTTTAAGCTGGCCAACGCCATTTTCCGCTTGGCTATTGGTTTGTGGGAAATATGGTGCACCTGTGCGATATTTTATGCCATGTAAGTCACAAGAATCGGAATATTCTTTTGAACGAACAAGTTCACTGCCATTATCTGATACAATAAGTCCTGGTAATCCAAATCGAGCAAATAAAACCATCAGGGCTCGAATTGTGGCTGTTGTAGTTATTGACAGTATTTGACAAATTTATAGCCACTTAGAATGAGCGTCGATTATCATCAAATAGGTTTTCCCATTTACGGGCCCCAAAAAATCCAAGTGTATACAGCTCCAAGGCTTTTCTGGCCATGGCCATGGAATAAGCTCACACCTGTCAGGGGAACCTTGTACTTTCTGGAATGGACCACAGCCTAAAACCAAATTATCGATTTCTTTGCCAAGGCCTGACCACTAAAAGTAATTTTTGTTCATAAGTTTGGTTTTAAGTTTAACTATTCCAAAATGTGTCTTATGCATTTCTCCCAAGACCTAATTTCGTAAAGCTAAAGTATTGTTGTTATTAGCACCGCGTCTTACTACCCGTTCGGGTTATACGCATCTTACGCTAATGTGTAATGGTAGGGTGATTGTGAGATGAAATGAAGGACCTACAGTTTAACGTGGAATCCGAACCACGGTGGAGATAAAGCTAAAGTAATTAACATTCTGTGTCCTCGGAAAAGGCATTCTTGATCTATATATAATTCACTAGATACTGGCTGAAATGACTTAAGCTCCCTATCCACCAATTTAGACCACCCTATTTGAATAAACTTTATCACTTTAGTCAAGATTTTATCTTTTACACTCTATGAAGCATCCAGTTTTTTATTCAAATATTCGCAGTCTTCTGCATAGTTAATGAAGTTCACTATAAGATCTTGTGGTGGATCACCCTTACTGATGCTTCGAGACAAATAATCAACATGATTTTTCCTTGAAGGAACATATCTGATCTCATAGTTAAAACTTGACTAAATTGCTGCAAATTTTTACAATCGATTTGCTGATAATACTGGAATTTCACGCTTGGGGCCAAAGATTGTAGTGAGTGGTTTATGGTCGGTCTCCAAAATAAACATTCTCATATAAATATACTGTGAAAACTTAAATACTCCATAAACTAGGGTCAAGGCCTCCTTGTGGATCTGGCGGTAGTTCTTCTGTTTGTGTCTAGACTCTAGATGTAAATGCGACAGGGTGTATAGCCCCTTCCTTGGTCTTTTGGCTAAATACTGCTGAGATGCCCCTAGGACTTGCATCAGTAGACAGTATCAGCTCTAGATCCGGATTATAGTGATCCAAAACAGGGGCTTAGGTGAATGCACTTTTAATTTGATTAAACCCATGATTACATTCCCAGGTCCACTTCCATGGAACACCCTATTTAAGATGTTCATACAAAGGATTTAAGATGATAGAAGCCCCTTTCAAGAATCTCCTGTAATATTCTACCATACCTAGAAATGGCTTTAATTCACCGACTGATTTTGGTGTTTCAGCCTCTAGTACTGGTTTGACCAGATTTTGGTCTAATTTCAACCCATCTTTCTCAACTATGTAGCCTAAAATGTTTATTTCTGGTTGTTGAAACATACACTTGGTTATATTAGCAGTCAATCCACATTCCCTGAGCCTGGACAGTACCATATTCAACCTTTCATTGTGTTACTCTATTGTATGGCCCCCTATCACAATGTCATCTTGCCAAACCACTACTACTTCAATGCCTGCTACAGCAGTTTCCATGCTATGCTGAAATTATTGAGGGGCTGGAGAAATACCGAAAGGACATCTATTATAAGAAAATAGACCTTTATGGGTACTAATAGTAACTAGTTCTTTGGAGTCCTCAGTTAATTCCATCTGTTGAAAGGCATTTTTGAGGTCAATTTTGGTAAAAGTAGTAGACCATTGCATTGAGTAAAATATATCATTTACATGAGGTAGGGGATGCCCGTCTACATCTAAATATGGGTTGTGTGTTACTTTATAGTCCCCACATAGTCTAACAGAGCCATGAGGCTTCACTAGAGGCGCTATTGGTGTTCCCCAATTACTATATTTAATTGGACATTTAACACCTGCATCTTGAAGCCTCTTAAGTTCTAGCTCTACTTTAGGTTTTAAAGCAAATGGAATGTTTCTTGGTTTGAAAAACTTTGGTTCTGCTCCTGGCTTCAAATTGAAGGACATTTTTGCCTTATTAAAGGTGCCCAATTTGTCGGTAAAAACCTATGGGTACATTTGAATCATTTTATTTTTGAGGTAAACACTTGGCATCATTACCTGGTTCACTTGACTGAACTTGAAACCAAAGACATGAATGAAGTCTCTCCCTAAGATAAGAGGGCCCCCATTAAGTATTACATGGAAATAAATCTGTTTTACCTGCCCTTTAAAAACAACTAGAAGTGAACATCTGCTTAGCGGAATTATTTGCAGGTCTTCAGTGTAGAATTTAACTATCTCATTTTTCTTTATAATTCGTACATCCTGATAATGTTTCTTGTATAACCTTTTTGACATAGCACTGCAGGTAGCCCCAGTGTATAGCTCTACAATCATTTGAATACCATTTAGTGTAACCTCAATACTGAATGGTAACCTCTCAGCATCAGAGTGATTAAGGTTAAAAAACTAAATATTTCCTGTCCTTCCTCCCCTTCCTCTGTTTCCGTAAGGTTAAAGGTGACCCGCTTGAATTTTGAAGGACACATTATTTTTAAGCGCCCCCTACATTTACAAATGGCACAAATATAGTTGCCAAATCTGCACTGTGCTGTTGAGTGATTTTTGTAACCACAAACAGCACAAGGAGAACAAGGATCAAAATTCTGTTTGGGAGGACGGTTATTTCTGCCCTGTTGACCAGCGGCCATTTTGAAAATTTTAGGTTCCCTTTTTAACATCTATATCTTCGAAAAATGTGTTTACAGCAATCACCTGCTGAGTGATCTCCCTAGCTTTGCTAATAGTTAACTTGGTGGGGTCCTCGGTAAATAAGCGTTCTTTAACTTTCTTGCCTTGTACACCCATCATAAATTTGTTAAGAAGAGCTGAACTCTAGCGGTCCAGTCTGCTACTGATTCATTAAGCCCACAACATGCATTATAAAATTCAGATCTTTCCTTAAAAACCAAAACCACAGGTGAATAATGTGCATCTATTAACAACTTAAAAGCAACCTGATTTAGATGACTCAGTAGTGTTTTACTTATGCTTGATAAAATTCGCCAACTTCCTCTTGAAAATATCCCAGTTGTCCTCAGCGAGATTAAACTTCTTAAGATGCCCAATGTAACCAACCAGCCATGCCTGACATTGATTTTAACGAACTAAGTTACTTGAATCCCATTCTCGTCACCAATGTAATGTTTTTAACTTAGTTTAGTTTTATAGGTTCTCTTAGCATAGTCTGCTATTCTATTTATTGTACATGACATCAATAAATCATTACATTTAAACACAACTTACTAGTTCAGTGCTCCCAAACATAATGATGATCACCAACATGTTTTACCATGTCATGGATTACAGATATCACAGCACTGTTCAAGGTATTAAAGTTAAGGTCCAATCACAACATTCCATATATATTTGGAAGAAGGTATATGAAAGGTGGATAGAAATCGTGAATTTATTTTGGTACTGTCTCCCCTTATATCAACCCTCCCTAGCCAGTAAACAACCCCTTTCTTATTGCCAAGAGGTAATACTCGGCTTAACCGACTGTGCCATAATCAGCCAACCATGACTGCCATTATCAAGCAAGGATCAAACCAGCAACTAACATCGGCTCAAAATATAAATAAGCTGTGTGATTTTTTGTGTGCATAAAATTGCTCTTGGCGTTTTTATTTACAGACATACATCAAATAATCAAATAGATAAGAACAGTTATTAAGGCATTTATAAAGTAAAGACAGCAGGAAATATTTACTTGTAAAACAGATATAAAATGTGGAAAACCTCACTAAATTTAGAATGCCTGAGTGTGAAAGTTTTTAAACACACTTTAGTCAACTTGTGACACTTGGTTTTAGTGGTTTGTAATCTTAATAGTAGTTAGTTACACATATTCTTAATACATTAGCGTTATTAAAAAATACTATAAATCCTGTGATTGTACTAAATAAATATTCCTAGCAATAAAACCTATAACAAGTAAAAGTTATGATAATAGCTATACAAAAGTGATTTAATTATTACAAAATCAAATGTCTCTTCATCAAGAGTCAGTCTTTTTAAGTTAAGATTTGAGAGCAAAGTGGAATTAGTATATAGCACTAAACTATATGTAAAATTGGGATAAGCATTGAATGAGGGTGGCCAATTAAAACTGAATGGAGATTCATTAAATGTCTGACTAGTTTTTGCCATAATTTTGCATCTATTAAAAGAGGCATAAAAGAATTTAAAAAAAGGTACACAGTTCCCACTGCTACCACTGGACAAAGAGGTAATGGCTGCCTGTCGGTAAATCTCCTGACCTTAGTATAGTTATTTTGTAGACATTCAGGAAGGAGTATGAAGAAAAATGGTGAAGAATTTAAGAGTATAACAAAAAGAGATGTTATGGTCAGGGAAATGGGTTTGAAATTGTCTGTGTAAGCTCTGCCATTGTAAAAAAAGATAAATAATAATCGTAAGTTTTCAAATCCATACCACCTAACATGTCATGATAAAATATTTAAAAAACACAGCATTATGCCCTACAGTATAATGGTGAGCGTAGCAAAAGACCAACACTGTCACTACCAACTGTGGTCAAAAGTAGGAGGGATAGCCAGCACACTTATCTGAGTAATGCTGGGATATAAATTATTGAGATAAGATACTAATAGACACAGAACAAGCTTTCAATGTCACAGGCAGGCATATTAGTGTCTACTCAACGGTATTTAAATTTTTTGATTTTTGTTGTTTACCCCTCTTATGTCTCACTATTGGTCTGAGCTACACACATTTTAACTACCCTAAGGGGTTAGGTATAAGGAAGGCAAAATGTATAGGAAATGTACCTTCATTTGCATAGAGGATTGGGAAACTATTTAGGAAAAACCACCCTCAAGACACTCGTCTTGTATTTGAACCCAGGGTGTTAAACCAGAACCGATAACCGAAATTGATATATATTTTTTGTAAATAAAAGTTCTTATGTTTTATAAAGATATGATTGTATTTTATAACCTTCTTTCTGAAACTTAATTTTATTTTGATTTTAAATTTAAAATGTTTGAATTGACATTGAGCATATTGATGTAACATTATCTCAATATCCTGTTAATAAAACCTAAAATAATGTTCTTATACATAAAAGAATTGACAGACACACTATATCGCTGATTTACATTTTTCAGACAGATAAAGCTAAAATAATTTATGTCTACACTATTTCCTCTTAATTCTTACACAGTAAGTAGTTGAGTTTGGTTGGTTTATTTACCTTTTATCAATTGAAAATATGCATAAAATATAGTGTTTTTTATATATAAAATTTAAAACTAAATTATTTTCAAGCTTTAACGAACTACCAGCCTCCATCTGTTGGCAGAGATAGTCCCAACTTCTGCAGATAGAGAGTGTCATTTGTTCGGTAAGATAAACCCTTCTGCTGTTAAGCACAGTTTTCTAGAACAGAACCACTACTTCTTTATTCAAGTAGCTCCTCATTTATCTTCATGAGGCTGATTTAAAGCCCATTCTTGACCCATAGCTTCACAGAAATATCTGGTAGCGCTGGGTATCGAATCTGGGACCTCTGGATCTGTAGTCAGAAACTTGTCCACTAGACCACAAAGGCAGTCTTTTTTATTATTTATTTGAGTTCTGGCAAAGAAAAATAAAATAAAATGATCTCCTGCTCAAACGGAACCCTGAATTTTAAATAAATAGTGCAATTATCAAGCTACTGAATTATTTATATTGTTTATATAACTCGTTTTGTAGTATATTATGTTTTATTTACAAATATTTTAATAGAACTCAAACTAGTAAATATGAAATGTTTAAGAACTGGACCCTAATTAAGAACCAAAAATAACAAGAAGTTTAATTTTTTTAGAACCAGAAGCAGATCTGGAACCTTCAAAATTTTGTTTGATGAACCAGAACAGTATTTCGGTTCGACTCCCTGTTTGAACTCCATCTAGAAGAATCTGACATTTAGTTCGCTAGCTCAACATTGAAGGTTTAGCTAATTTGTGAAATGTATTTTTGTGTCTATCTTATATCTCAATACTTTCTAATCCAGCGTACCCATGTATGCATGCTAGTCACCCTTTCTGCTTCTTACCAGACTACTGATCAGTAATCACAGCTATCTCACACTGTATACCTTTTATTAACTACTTAGATTATTATTTATCCATAATTTGTCTTCCACCAATTGTTTGCCACCACACGTTTAAAAGTACTTACTTGGTGTTAAAGCAGATAGCATACAACACTATATAATATTATTTTATATGAGCTATTCCCTATTTATATAAATTACAACACAACAAACTGGAATGACATGAAGCTTAGCATAGTGGAATGTAACAGTGTTTAGCTACCATTAAACTAAACCTCTGTGAAGCTCCGAAATTTCAAATCTATATTAAAATCCAGCTAGTATTTGAATTCGTTTCTATATATTAATTTGAAAAATTTGAATTGGATTCAAAATTTAAAATCCAAATATATTTGGAAGTGATGAAATGTAATATAAAATGTAAATATAAAAGTCCTATTGAATAACTTTTAACTTTGATATAAGATGAAATATAATCAATACACACAGTTTGGGTAAACCATATGACTGTGCATATTTTTATTTTAACAGATCAACTCAAATTATTTCACTTAAAACATATAAATTTCCAAATTTCATAATATTAGTAATTTAGTCATTGTTTAAACGCAGCTTTTATGAGCTTTCTTTTTAATAAGGCTTATTTTTTAAAATATAATTTCTCCTAATATTTTATTTGGAATTGATTTGAAAAATTGTAATTATAAAATATTTGATTCAGAATTTACCCAAATTAGTTAGCAAAGATTTAGGTTCAATTTTAAATTTTGGATGCGCAGAGGCTTATATTACACAGCCTGAATATGAACTTTCATACGTATAAAATGATTAGCACACTCATAAAAATGAACCAATGAATGATTGAGCTTAGTAATTAAATTATATTCCTTTAACATTTCAAGAAAATAATTAATGAGCTAATACGTCATGGCTACTTTCATTAAATATTATATTTACAAAAAAAAAGTGCATTTTTACGCGGTCCTGAGATTCAAGTTTAACAATGTTCTATTTAAGTATACACAGCATATAGATATTCATACAATTTATGCATTTTTTAAAGCTAAAAAGCAACATTTGTAGAGAGGTAGCATCGTCACATCATAACCTTAATACATTACTACTAGTGAGGTTAGACACGACACATTTAGGAATGTGCAGTGGCAACAGAACATGTGCACATCACTGCCAAGTTATGGGTGAATAACATTTATGGACTCTATTTTCCTTACAGTTTAGTTTGTATTGCAACAGAGTGAAAAAGGTGTAGCGCTAGTAATAAATATGTTTTTCTATGGTATTAGCAAAGCATTTTTCATATTAAAAAGAGAGAATGAAATACTTTCTTACTTTCTATTCCTATCCCCTTTAGAACATCACCACTCCTCTCATCTCCTCTGCACAGTAGAGTTTCATGTCTAACCTCATCAGCAATACAAATAGTTTATACAATATTGTTCAATATGCATATTTAGTTTTAATAATGTTTGCTTTTAAACAGAATTTGTTAGAAAAGTCATAACAAATCAAATTACAATAAATTGAATTTAAACTAGAATATCTTTTAAAGTGTAAAAACCCTCTTTCAATCTAAAAAAAATATTGATACAGTAATATATGCATTAATGACTTGTCAACAATCAGTCACACCCCACTTGTTGTGAGCAATCATAAGATATTGAAGTTATGTCTTGTGGTATCAATTTTATATGACCCGATCCGGTGGGTGCATGGCCGGGCTATAGGCACTACTCTTGCCGATGACAGGGAGATCAAAGTTTGAATCTTGGTTGGTTGTTTTGAGGGTGGTTTTTACAAAATGGTTTTCCACAATTCCTCCAAACATATGCGGGTATATTTCTTATCATACAAACATCCTCATCCTTAAAACTTTTAGTGTAATTAATACATAAGCATATAACCCGTGCAAGTAGTGAGACATGCTAAAAGAAAACAACATTAAACTTACCATATCATATTTGTAAATTTGAAAAATGACACATGGACATGGGAATTGAACCCTGGAATTTTAACTTCACATCAATGTTCTACCACCAAGTTATCCAGGAACTGTAATGTGCTCTGGGTCATTATTCACTGATAGTTTAATGAAGAGTATGTGATGGATGTGTCAAAATCATCAGCTAACAATGAGCTATCATTGATACAATAGCCATCAGCGACTTGGGGTCGGCTTCATGCTGCCGTTTGTACATTGAAATTTGTACATGAAAGCAGATATCATAGAGGATAGGAAAAGGCTAATACAATTACTTGTACATAACTAGTGAAGCTTAGAAGATGAAAATTTTCTTTTAGTAACAGTTATAACTTTTATCATGTATCATATTTGTAATTTGAAAAATGACACATGAACATGGTAATTAAACCAAAAACCTTTGGTTGAGCGCACCAATGCTCTACCAATGAGCATATATCAAGGAATTGTTCTATAATGGATGTGTAGAACTCATTAGCTCTATCCATAACTAAATTATCATTTTCCTCTTTTAAACTTTGCTAGTCGTGTGCTATTAATTGTATGAGCATTTTCTTATCCTCCATGTCATTCACTTTCATGCACAGTTATCATTTTACTAACAGAAACATAAAGCCTCTTCTGAGTCGCCGGTGGCTGGGGTATTAATGATAGATCATTGTTAGCTGATTATTTTCACACATTCATCACAGATTTTGCCTTAAAATATGAGTGAAGAATGACCCAAAGTATGGGACAATTCCTAAATAGCTCAGAAGTAGAGCAATGGTGTGCTAAACCAATGGTCCCTGGTTTGATTCCCGTCCGTGTCCAGGTGTCATTTTTCAAATTTACGAACATGATATTTGATATGATACCTATAAGATTATTTCCATCTTCTAAGTGCAAGTAATCATGTAGAGTTGAGTGTATGAGCGTTTGATTACCCTACATCTAACTGTATTAGTTTTCTAACAGAGAACCTATAGATTGAACCAGTCTTGCTTATTTCTTCCTTTTTATTTATCCTGCTTGATTTATATTGTTAGAATTAAATCTTTCAACACTTAGTTGTAGAGTCGCTTTAAAAAAATAAAAATAAACCGCAAGTGTTTTGCAACAAGCAGGTTCAACTGATCATAGACGAGCCATTAACAAAAATCAGAATGATACCATAGTGTAAAAATGTTATTCTTATACATCTTTGTTTTTTTAAAACCCTACCATCAAAAGAGATATAAATCCTTGCAAATTTTGTAATTTTTTTTATGGGGATGTCAAATTCTAATCTCAACAGCATTGAAAAAATCAATCTTAATATTATGATATCTGATAAGTGATAATGGTACCTTGGGTTTTCAGCTCTCAAACCCCAGTAAATAAAAGTTCTGGCATTGGCAACATTCAAAATTGGGTAGTTTTTCATTATGACTATTATTAGTTCTTTCTTTTCTTTCAAAATTTAAGGGTTGATATGATTTTTAAGTTTTAAAATTCCTCAACTTTTCCAGGTTTTTATGATACAAAATTAAACATTTTACCAGTATTGTTTTTCCAGACTATAAATAAAAAACACGTTATTTTAACTTTTCCATTAAATACTTAACAAAGATGTTATTGAATACAAATATGTCATTACTCTTCAATACGCTTCAAAAAATCATATAAAATGGAGATAAAACTAATAATATATGAAAATTAGTGCAAAAATATGTGAATAATACAGTTATTTTATTTTAAATATTCCTGGCTTTTCCCTATTACACCAAATTTTCTGACTCTTTCAAGGCTTTACCATTTTTCCAGGTGCGTATTAACCCTTATTAACATACATATTTTTAATAAAATGGCCTAATGTTTCAAAAGCACATGTTAAATTACCCAAATTAAATATATAATAACCAAAAAACTAGCTTAACAAATTCAGAGTTGGCGCCACTGAAACTAATTGAAACATGTTCCTAAAGGTAACTCCCACAAAGACAGCACAACTAGGTAAGCAGCACCTTCCAGTCAAACCTCATATTGTTGGAGTGGGTGACAGGCGGGAAGGGGAGGTCACTCAGCTCCCACCCTCCTTCTTCAGCTGCCTCTTTTATTGACACCAGGCTGCAGTAGGGAATCTTCTGGATGAGTCGGGTCATTTCTTGACTGGTCCGAGGGACACCACCTACCAACTGCCGCGAACACACATCCAGTGTGGCTGCGTGGCCCACCAGCAAGATGTTACCACCTAAGAAAAACCTCAATAAGATCTCAACCAATATCCAAATTTTCACTATTCATCAGTAGCACACAAAGCTTCAAAAACTTCAACTTTGCTGCAACTTGCATTTATACATTAAGGACACCACTACATCATCAGGTGAACACAAGTCAGTGACTTTTCAAAGTGGGAAACTACTCTGACAAACTGGGTTTGGAAACCAGTGTCTGGGGAATAAATATCCTTCTCAGGCTTCTTTAGCTCATCATGGCTGAGTACTCGGAGCATAGCCATGCATGTAAACATATGAAGTGGGCAATTTAAGAACCGATAACTTTGTGATTGGCGTCGATCCCTGTTGTCACCAGACAGCTGGGAAAACCCCCCTGCCTTGACCAGACTTCCTTCAGTGAGAAGAGTTGTCTCCTCCTTTCGTGTGTGTTAGACCCATATGTCAGGGAGCTAAGACAATCTAAAGATCGCTATTCCCACATTTCTACAATGTAAACTCTGTTCAGCGCAGGAATTGTTTTCTGAAAGGCCTTTTTCCATACCAGAAATCTATTATATAGTAGGATATTGGTAGGAAAAAAGACCTTTCAGAGAGTAATTCCTACCGTGAATGAAGTATATATATAAGGGCTGTTATTACCTCTCAGTATAACATCACAACAAGAGTTACCAGTCCTTATCCAGAAATATTGGGTAGAGCCACCACCCATGAGGAACCCTTTAGAAATCTTGACCATGGCAAGATATCCAATTGGGAAAATGATAAGGTATAGAATATCAGCGGAGCTGGTATGGTTTACATTAGTTCAATGTAGCAAGTAAACAACAGTATACTCTTGACTATCCAGATTAATGATGGAAGGAGTTGCACTGATATTTGAAACATAAGGATAGTCCAATTCACTAGCAGTTGGTAATGTTTGCCAGTGTACAAACTCAACACTGACCACGGAATTACACAATTTGCTCAGAAGCCTATTCCAGTAGAAGCTAAAAAATGAAACTAAAATATAAAAAATAATAACAAATCGACACACAGATAATACACAAACCAGAGTGCCCCCCCCCGCCCCCCCCCTACACATAAAATTGAGAGTATGTACAAGTCAGCCTTCCAAGAAGTATTACTTCTTTTTCCTTACTTGTCTCTGTGGCCTAGTGGTTTAAGAGGACAACCATAGGTTCAGAGCACCTTGGTTTGATTCTAAGCGATACCTAAAATAGATTGGTCTTTGTGTATATATTTTTACTATCATACAGATTTTGAATTTGTGGTGCTTTAGTTCAATCTTGTGCTAAATCATGTGTTTAAAGTGTTGGCGTTAGAAAGTAGCACACCTCTCTCCTAAAAGGT
This sequence comes from Timema shepardi, assembly GCA_902151425.1. Classification (NCBI taxonomy): domain Eukaryota; kingdom Metazoa; phylum Arthropoda; class Insecta; order Phasmatodea; family Timematidae; genus Timema; species Timema shepardi. The sequence goes on along the minus strand of CABFVX010001504.1, from coordinate 2,527 downwards.
TCTTAAAGTGTGTTATTACTGACCAACATCAGCGGTGCACTTGACAACACTCTGTACAAGGTAGAAGCTCCTCATGTAGAACTGATCAGCGCTCTCCCTGCAGTCTGTCAGCTCCTCCAGACGGACAAACGGCTTGTAGTCCTCCCGCACGTTGTGCCCTGCAGCCAATAGCTCTTTCCCGCTCATCCATTCTGGGAGGGAGTCCGGATACCAAGCCAGCCACTCAAACAACCCGGGCTCAATCGCTATAGCCAGCTCTTCCACCTGGCCCAGTCCTGGGGAACATAACAATATTTTCACAGCATTAGTGAGGAGTGGGCAGTGGGTTATTGCTACTCTAATAAAATTTTATGAGTAGGTCTATATTTAAAACATTCTATTTTACTACTATAATGATCATACATTTATTTAACAAACTTGATATTTACTCAATATTTTTCTAAGATTTTACCAAATATAAACATTCAACCAATAAAAAGCAAGAATCAAGAAAATACAATAAGACATTCAGTGGGATATTTTGTAACTTGTTGAATAGCTGACTGTTATGATTTGATTATTATATATTGGTTAAATTTATTTGATTGGTTGTCTGCTGATCCACAACAATCATATTACTTGTTTAATCATTAGGGATGAGACCTTCCAATCCTTAAGGACATTCAAGATTCGAGAACATATAAAATTTGGGAGTAATATATATATATTTTTTAAATTTTAAATATGAAATTGTTTAAAAGATCTTATACTGCACAAAGTAATTAATAGACTTAACTACTAATCTACCAAAAATTGATCATTACTGCCCAATCTCCCGAGCTAGGTTTCAATGCATCAGAACCCATCAGGAGGGAGTGTGAACTTGCAAAGCAACGCAACTTCCTAAAGGGGAAAATATAAAAAAAGGTGGGGTGGAGGATCGGGGGGTGAAAAAGGAAATCGGTAAAGAATTATAAAACACTTATATGGGGACAAGTAAAAGGGACAAATAACATTTATAGCTAGAGTTATAGCAATTAAGAATTAGTGAAGAAAAGCAAACTATTTACAATGTTTTCTAAGATTCATATTCTTAAAATAGTCGATTCACCCCATCTCTATTAATGGTGTCTAATTTTCACAAATTATAATTAGGTGTGTGTGTGTGTGTGTGCATGTACGCGCGCGTACATGCATATATATATTTATATACAACTAATTATAATATACATAATATATATATATATATATATATGATAAAAGTTATTTTCAAGCTCTAGCAGATCTGATGTTTTGGCCAAAAAACTGACTTTACGTTTCCAAGATTTCATATGACAAGTCAAAACTTTAGAATTTCAAAGTGAAAGTCACAACTGTGTTTTATCTCAATGCTTGCCATAGTTAGAATTCTTAAGTAATACATTTTAGTTTAGACTTTATATCTATAAATTAAGGTTATTATTTAGAGTTCTTGGATAAATCATTAGAAATGGAAATTATAGGAGCACAAGTTACCTCTGAGGGGGTTAAATGGTCTTGAAAATCTAGTATGAAACACAATATTTACACTAGTACAGATTAGTCTTCAAGCTTACACTGTCACAAACATCTTCACCAGGCAGAGGGAAAACATAGTGGCTGTCTCTTGTTTATTGGTCTTTGTTGGGCTGCATAGTTAACTGTCAAGTGTTTATTTACTGTTTAGTTTAGCAACAAATGGACCAGTTAGATTCGACCGACATTTTATGCTCTGCTTGATTAAGTTGTCTGTAGTGAAGCTTGAATAATGATGTATAATTGTATAATTATTCCGTGTTTAAAAGATTTTTGAGACTAGTGAACTCTCACAAGGGTAGGTTGGGCTTCTATCCATTCAATTTGCAATAATTTTCATTGAGTTTTAACTTTATAATTGTGTAACCAGCTTTACCCTGGATATTGTTAGGGCTTATACTAATAGAATGTAAATGAATAAAAAAAATTGTGTGTGTGTTTTTACAACTCAAACACAACTATTTTTAAATATTGGAAGTATTATTATAAAGCTTGTTTGAAGCTAAACTCTTGCATTTAGTTATTTTGTGCATTGTCTATTGTTTATGACCTGTGAGCACCCCCGTGCACGTTTGCACACAGCGTAGTGAAGGGGAACAGAAGACATGATGTATTTCAACACCCGCCTCCTTCATTGCCTCCCCTGTAAGTGTGGCCTGGAGCACACCCACGTTGGTCAGCGGACAGTCCTTGAAGAAACCTTGCGGGCCCGTACTTCTAGAAGGGACTCTCTTGGGCATGTTCAGGTCTTTCCTCATGTATTCACCTGCAGCCCCAGACATACCGGCTCAAATATATTACAGTCAATTTTAGGTCTTAGGGTAGGGATGGCAAATCTATGGCACGCAAAGTCAATTTGGGTGGTGTACTGTTAATTATGAACGGACCTAAGATCTATCAACCTTGAAATTACTGGTAACGGTGAGTGGCGAAGTATAGCGGACAAACTTTAAATTAGTAGTTCCACAACATGGAGTCCTAAATGAAGATTTGG
>CABFVX010001503.1:112550-161707 GCA_902151425.1 Timema shepardi | reverse complement strand
ACAGTTTAACGTGGAATCCGAACCACGGTGGAGGCCTGGCATTCCTCACATTCACAAGATGTCTTGTCAGAGGTGAAGGAAGATATATATTATATAACCTACCAATTATAATGAGAAGGCAGGTGGAAGGTACGAATTGTCAGCAACGGGAAGGTTCATTGAGGGGATTTATTGTCTAGTAGGTTTATCCCTTTTACTCCTTGTAAATGTGGGTACATTTCCTTTAAATTCTACCTTATTCATATCTACCCTATAAGTGTAAATAAATAAGTATAGCCATAACGGAAATTAAGACGTACAAAAATAATTACAAATAACCTCTGGTTCCGGTTTGTTCCACAAAGGTTAGTATTCCACACTTGATTTTCATTGCAGTTTTTCTGGCTTCCTTCCATGCTGATGTGAAACAATTGCTTTTTATCTAATCTCTACGTCTCTACCCTTTAGATTAAATAGTAATGATTATATTGAATTTACAAATATAATAAAACTATTGCTTTAATCTGGGAAGCTATACGGTGTGTTAATTTTGAAAGGAAACATAATTTTTTGACAAAAATTAGCTTAGCTAATTGTATCTAATTAACTATATATTGCATTCATTTTTTATACATCTCAGTTAGAAGAAACTGTACGATACCTTATTTCAGTCGGTAGCATCTTTTTATACTGAGTTAAGGGTCTCAGGTTCAATTCCCAGCATGGCCAAAAAATTATCGTTTGTAAAATGTGCTTTTACCTTTTCACAGTGATACATTAACGGCTGGGTACTGGATGTTGTGCCTGCCTTAGTCTTGAGTTAGATTATATGACAGGCCTAGCAAGCTGGTATTGGAAAATGGCTTGAATAAAAAACTGACTCGGGCCACAGGCTGGAAACAGTAGTGGAAGTAAAAAATAAAGTTAAAAGAAATTCACAATTAAAAAAAATACCAAAGCATTCAATATAATAACTTCTCCGCATGTAACCACAATAAGAAGAGAGAGCATCATATATTTTATTATTATAATTTAGCGTCGCGTCTTACTACCCGTTCGGGTTATACGCTTTAAGTACTAATTACTCTACAGTATTAGGATTAGGAAGGTTGAATTAAAGGAAGTGAACGCACATTTGTGTGAAGGGAGAGTGAAAAACCATTTAGGAAAAAACCACCCCAGTTCACCCGACCGAGATTCGAACCTTGATCTCCCCGCCCTAGGCAGTTTAGCAGTCAAGCTCAACACGACTAGCGCGTTAGCTAACTACGCCACCGAGGTAGGTGAGAGATTAGTAAAAACTTTGAGAAAATACCCACTTTTACTGAACTCAAAATGGATAAGATTTCACAATAATATTAGTATTATAATATAGTTTGATATTATCCATCTAAAGGAACAGCTGAAGATAATATGATTTGGAGTATAGCTATAAAAAATTATTTTTGTAATTCTCAGTTACCGTTATTACTATCACGTTCTTAATATAATTTAGGTAATTAGTCATTTTTCCTTCCTGCCAATTTCAAAGGGCTTTTTATCTTCAGGATGTTCATTATTTTAATATTGGTAAAATTGATTTCTCTTTTAGAGTAATGAATTGATGGCTGGGAAACCAGTTGGTGTGTCTAGTTTGTAAGTCGTGTACATATTTAACTAATTTGATCAAAAAGTACAGTGGAAAAATAATTATGAAACTAACGTTAATAATATTGTTTCTCTCTTTGTTCCAGAAATGGTCGTATCGCCCAAGAATCTCATAGAAATGCTTGGATCTGAAATGCCACAAATTTACTGTTCTCATTTTAATGCCCGTTTAAAACATATATTTATCATTTAAAAGTACCATATTTTTAACTTTAATTTGTTATATTTTTCTTTTACTCAGAACAGTCATGTTTTTAAGTCACTACATATAGTGCTTGTTTCTCCATTTACGGCTACTGGCCTTCATACAAATAAATATATATTAATTATTAACTCGTTAAATATTTCTATCTACTAAATTAATTATCAATAAGCTATGTACACACACTCATCAGTTTTATATGGGAACGTAATATGTTAATATTTTATGACATAACATTTTTTATAGATATATTTGACTTTAACTAATTTGTATATTGTTTAAATGATGTAAAACTACTTATCAACTGGGTCTATGAATTTTAAATGAATTTCTGAAACTGCAGTCAAAGCTATATTTGGACCTAGTTTATCTAAATATCTGACTAGTAAAAAATTTAACTGGGATAGTTTTGTGAATTTAACTACAAATTGGTTTATCCATTAATTTATTTCAATATAAAGCTAATAAAAATACTGATTTTTGGTTATTAGTGAGTCACTCAAATTTAAATAAAGCTACCTACCATTTGATACTCATATAACTTCTAAAGATAAAACCTTTTGAATAGCAAAAGTATATAGGTACCTTAACGTCATAATATGATCCTATCTGGTTCCTTTCATGCCAAAATGGTCAAATATATGAACATGTTGAAGAATCTTTAAATTTGGCTCTTCGACTTTCACATTCAAGGCAGCAAGAAGAAAGTATAATTTTTAAGAAAATGCATGAAATAGTTTTTATTTATCTATTATCTTCCACGGCATGCTCACAAGATCAAATCATTTTGTATATTAAAAAAATATATTTGTGTTTTAAGCAATACATATTTGATTTGGTTTCTGTACCAACCTTAGATTAAGTGATATCTGTTTAGGTTTTAATGTTTTAAATGTTGACTGCATACATGGCTAATGTGCCTAATTGAGACAGGTCCAACAGCCACAATTTATAGTTTATGTTATATCCAGAGCCTGGATTTTGAAGACTTGTCTTATTTATTTTGTTTATATCATTTAAATATCATATTTACATAAACTTTATTCATGGTTCCCTGGTTGTAGAAATGAATATTTAATACAAAGCCTAAATTTTTAGCCATTTTAATTAATTTAAGAATTTTAGATAATATTTTATTGGATTGAAAGATTTTTTAATAATTTTAAGGCATTTTTGAGTTTTTTAAGACATTCTTATTGAATAAGTACTGTCTATTATTTATATAATATTGGTAATTTGTAAATGTACAAATACGCCAAAAATAATTATTTAATGTAAGCATTAAACTGTGTAATTCTTTGCTTGTTAAGGTTCCTGGTGAGACACTGCACATAAACTGGAAAGGTTGGCTTTGGGAGGGGATGGTTGTTAATTTTGAAGGAGATACATTTTAATCAATGCTATGTCTAGTAGAATGCAAGAGTTTAGTTGTTAGGTACTTTTCATTTCATATGCCTATATATTATTTAATTTTCATTTGTAAAGTGCGTCTTTGATCTGGTGTATATTTACTACGTGTTTTTGTTAATTATTCTAGGTAATTATTTGATAAATTTTAAGTCAACAAAGTCCGGGTCCGCTATAAAATTTAATCCTATTCATTAATTGCATAACATCAAAAATCGAAGTATCTATTCTGACTTCACTAATAACATGAAAACTATAGCTCATTTAAATCATCACATAAACCGTCAAGTGGGTTTAAAGCATTGTAGACACTGATCAGCACTTTTAAATAATAATAATAATAATAATAATAATAATAATAATGCATGTTTCCCTCAGTGATAGCACTTAGGTCCCCAACAACCGGTTAGCTGAGAGTTCAATGCTTGTTGAATGAACTGAGGATGGTTTTCCTAATATCATATTTACACACCCTCTCGCTACGCTAGTAAGGGACAAATAGATAATCAAACAGCGAGTTCGGATCCGAATAGTGATACATAGTCTCCCTTGCCCACTAACCTATAAGTATGCTCATAAAAGGGTCTGGGAAGGTGGTGGAGGAGTAAGTCTCCTAAAAACTGTTGCTGTGACAACTGCACAAAATACTATATAGATTTTCAAATTAGGACTATAACAGCAACAAATTACTAAATAATTTCCAATTAAAATATCTATGGTGTTTAACTTTTATCATATCACATACTGGTTTGTAAGTAATGAGCACAGAGTTTATATGACCTGATTTGTTTTCCTCTCCATTGCTTGGCACGTTCTTATTAAATTAGAACTATGTTATATATACAAAATTCACTCATGAGTATATTATGTCTGCCATTCCACGCCGATGCCAAAACCAAAGGGAAGTGGCAATAGGAAAATAAATTGGCCGGCCTCTCTCCATCCCTTAAAATGTCCACCCTACAGGAGAAGGAATTTAAACGAGCAACAGACGTCACGAACCATGTTGAGGCTAACAAATGATGAGGGAGGTGGGGGCTAGGAGACTATCGTCGGCAACTGTTGTCGGCTGTCCCGGTGTTCTAAACGAGTCGGCCTGGAAAGCTCCGCTCACTTCTCTAAACACTTTCCCGAAAACCCTATCCTCTTTTCACAGACCACCATTTCCACTTCCACCTCCCCTCATTCTCCAACAGACAACCCCCCCACCCCCCCACTTAGGTTCCAACACCAGCCACCCTCACACCCTTTCGTTCTATATAACAAGAGCACAGGAGAACACAGACGCAACCGACAAATTGTTTTTTTAGCACCTTACCTTAATACCAGTTAGTTTATTCGCTTAAGTACTAATTACACTAATGGGCTAGGAATTGAGATGGTTGAACTTAGAACAAGTAAACCCGCATTTGCGGGTAGAGAGAGTGGAAAACTATCCAGGAAAAACCACTCCCAGTTCACCCGAGCGAGATTCGAACCACGATCTCCCCGTCCTAGGCAGTTTAGCTCAACACGAAACTAGCGCATGAACTAAGACAAGTTATTTTACACATGACCGATGTTTTCATATTTAATTCAGTGGGTCAATCATAGCCTCTGTTATAGTGACTGAGTAAAACAAGAAACACTCATTTAAACTAGAGCGTAATTTGATATCAACGATATTTAGTTACACACGTAAAAGCAGAAATAATACTAGTTCACTCGCATTTGCTAGTTGATAAGACGTGATTTTTTTTTCCAACCAAAGTAACATGAAATATATCTGTGTGAAAAAAAATAGGGAGAAGGGGTTTTAATTAAATGTAATTCATATTTTAAAAATTATTTTATATACCATTTATATTAAGCTTTTAATATGTTCATTTAAACCACTTCAGTTGCCGAATAGTCCAAGGCAGGGATCCTCAAACTAGGGCCCACGAGCCAAATCTGACCCACGGAATGGGTTTATCTACCCCATGGATGCTCTGACAAAAATAAAATATAAAAATAACGAAGGAAATAATTTCAATGATGACACTGAAATGATAGTGTTCGTATATGTATTGCACAAAATAACTATTTACACACATACAATTATATCCAGCTGGTGACATTATTGGAAAAGTTTAATCAAAACAGCCAAATTATGGTGTACTGTTCCACAGCACTCGCTAGCCTCGTTTCATAAAGTGTCTGTTGAGAGGAGGGGCTTAGGAAGCTTTCCTATTCGAAGATAGAGTAGTTTTGTTGGCTGCACAGCTTACATCTATGTATGTATTTTTCTATCCGGCCCTCCTAGCACTTTCAATATCTTTACGTGGCCTTCGCCTCAAAAAGTTTGGTTAACAAATGGTCTAATGTATCACTCTGGTGTTAGACTGTCCAACTGATGACGGAGAGATCGTGGTACAAATTTCAATGTGGTTTACGGAGGGTGATTTTAACAAAATGGTCCCCCATACACCTTCCACGCAAATGCAAGTAAATTACTACTAAAATTCTCCCCTCCTCATCTTTACCCTATCAAAGTAATAATATGCGTATAGCCTGGACAGGAAGTAGGATGCGGTGATATATTTTTTCAAATATGTACTGCACACCTCCAAATAATTTTCTGAAGGGCATTTTATTTTTTTGGTATCAATATATATTCACAAAACACAGATAAAACAATGAACGTGGGAATGCGCATCGCAAGTTTCGTAGTAGGCCTAGCTATACGCTGGATATATAGGGATAGTTGCCATGGTTGTTTCAGTACTGGTTTTTTATTTTGTACACCGCGCCTTACAACCCGTAAGAACTATCCGCATATTTACTCCAATGGGACAGGTAGTGGGAAATAGGAAAGATAGCCAAGGAAGAGAGTATATCCGCCCTTTTGTGGTGGGAGTTAGGACGGATAGCTTAGGAAGAGAGTATATCCGCATTTTTTTGGTGGAAGATAGGAAGGATAACTTAGGAAGATAGGGTATCTGCATTCTTGTAGTGGGAGATAAGGAAGGATAACTTAGGAAGATAGGGTATCCACATTTTTGTAGTGGGAGATAGGACGGATAGCTTAAGAAGATAGTACATCCGCATTCTTGTAGTGGGAGATAAGGAAGGATAGTTTAGGAAGATAGGGTATCCGCACTTTTGTGGTGGTAGATAGGAAGGATAACTTAGGAAGATAGTATATCCACATTTTTGTAGTGGGAGTTAAGACGTATAGCTTAGGAAGAGAGTATATCCGCACTTTAGTAGTGGGCGAGTTGTAAATCACTAATAAAAAAAATCATAATAACTTACTGGGACTAGAACCCTAACCTCCCAGTCACCGACAAAGAAAACTACGCTAGTTTAAATAATATACTACGTGATAAGTGGTGGACCAACCTTCAATTTCTATATTTGGGTACTACAATGATTTTTTTCAAATATAAATATACTATCCAAGCAAAGCGTAAATCAGAGACCTATAATGTTTGGTTTCCCAAATCACGGAATATAAACATTTTAATTCTACGTTGTTGGTCGTCCACTCTACCACCAAGTGGGTGCCATTTAAATTATGAAACACAATTTGGACATCAAATTATTCAAAGCTGTTACTGAATCCGCTAACGTCCACCCATTCTCTAAATTCAACTCTGCCTCCCTTTCCCCTCCCACCGTTTCACCTCTTAAACATGCAGTGCCACGAATTAACAATTTGCAGCATAATCAATCAGGGTAAAATTTCATTCAGTAAACAGCTAATTAGTTCTTGTTCATACAATTTGATCACGTCAATAATTTTTTTTCAAATTCTTTGACACATAAACACACCTCTATCTCTTTTTTAGTGATTATGCTTTAACAATCCATGTGATACGTACTGAGAGTGTTTAAAAAAAATAGTTTCTCAATCTTCCTTCACGCAAATGCAGATACATTTAATCTAAAATCCTACCATCCTTGTTCCTACTCCACCAGCGTAAATATTATATGTCTACATTATGCCTATATTATATATATGCCTACATTATGCCTATTATATATATAGTCTACATTATGCCTATTATATATATAGTCTACATTATGCCTATTATATATATATGGCTACAAGCTTAACGAGTAGGGGAAGCCACTTGGATGTTAGATGGCTTCATTAATTTTTGGTCTGGCTTGTCTTGATACCAATTTGAGATACCAGCCGATTTACACCAATGATGTGGTGGTAAGGATGGTATAGTTAGATGAAATGTTGAAGTGTACACGCATTTTCTGAAGGAGCGTGGGAAACTAACAAGGAAATCCCACCTTCAGTACACCCGACCAAGATTCGAATCCAAATCTCCCGTTATCCTCGACAAGTCAGTCTTTGGGGAAAGTGATGCCTTAGTCTTTGCTACCACCGATGAGGCTGACGGATTAAACTGCACTAGCGTGGAGAGAGGATTGGAATAATCACATTGATGGCTCCCATGTGGGAAAGTACCTGACAATGATGTAAGACTAGATTTGAACCTCAACCTCCTTGTCACCAGTTTTACAGTCTATCGTGAGCCAATCTCAACGACCACATGGCTGTCAGTGCGAGTGACACATCAATTCAAATCTTTAATATCATAAGATCCGTAAGAGTTTGATTTTACTATAATTTGTTTTACATCATTTAACTATACGGTAGCTCTTATTTACTAGCAATGAAAATAACTAAAAACATTTTTAAATATAAAAGCTATTTCTTAACTGTTTTATTATTATGACACACAAATTCTGTCTTAATTTTAAAAGAAATGTCAAATATATATATATATATATATATACAAAAATATTATGATACAATTTATACTCTTATATCCTCAGTTCTAAAGCCTTGACCTATATAACTCTTGGGACCTACTTTTTTCTCAAATATGTTCGGTTAAATTGCTACCAATATTAATCAAGTATAAAAACATTATGGTTGAACGTGGCAACCGTTCATTTTAAGGGTTGATAATTTAAATTGATTTAATATAATAATGTGATATTAATACATTATTAAGCTTTATGATTACATTTTTATAGCCTTACATTTTATTTTATTTGTATAATTTTAAAATCATCATTATTATATTTCACGCAATCCGTGATGAACTTTGTATTTAATTGATATTTTTCTACAAATAAAAATTGTAATTAGTTTTAATTGATTTATAGTAACCTAAAATACTAAACTTTTTGAACCCAAAATTGTTCTGCTCCTTTTAACTATACTTTTAATACATAAGTACTTATTAATTACAGTCAATTACTTTTATTGTAGCTAGAACTTTATACTAATTGACATAAACCACATCTAAAGAGTATTTTTACATACAATCTGAGAACTTAAATTCTATTTACTTCAAATCAAATTCAAAGAAATAACTTAAATAGGGCCATGTATCATACCTTTTCAAAATAAATAATTATTAGCCCATAAGGTTGAATTTAGAGTATAGAAAAAAATTAAGATCACACACAAGCTATTTTAATACTCGTAATATATTTTGACATCTCTGCTAGGTTTTAGTATAATGTTGAATATGAAAACCAATCTTAGCTACATTTTGCTTGAAATAACAATTTTAACGAAGTTCAAACGTATTTAAAATTCACAAAATAATGTATTTTCTTAAAAATTTTAGTAAAGTTTCATTTGTACAGATGTTAATAGAGTGCTGAATCAAATAGGCTTACTTAATGTTGAATACAATTTGTTCATTCATAAACATTTTACAGAAGTGTTAAACCTATTTTTATTTTATAGTAGGGTTATATCTTCTTTTTAAAAAAAAAAAACCCTAACTATCAATTATTATTATTCCTTACCAAATAAACATTAACATTATTAGAACCTTTTTTATTTGTAAAAATAAACTATTGTACTAAATGTTGGTTATTTATTGTTATTACGTAAAAAATAGTGATACAATTAATTAGTGTTAGAAATATGAAAAATATTAATAAATCAACCATATAATTGAAATTTTGTATCAATATACAAAATTGCTTCTCTTCGACCACTTGTTAACATGCTTTATGTTTTGAGACTGTCCTTTCCTTGATAAAAGCAAAATTAATATGCCTGTGTAATTCGTCATGTAAAAAAAAGTTATCTACTTTATATCGTAGTTTATATAACTATCATTGGATTTACATAATTCATATGCATGCGAACACTGTAATTGTTGATAGATATGTGTCATAGTGATTCTGTCACAATTCAATTCATGTTGCACAAATATATTTTAATTAAATAGTATACATTTTCAAAAATTCATCTAGTCACATGGAGGAATCTTCATGCTACACTGGCATATATATTTTTGCTTGTCTGTCCTAGAATCGAATAAAGTCCCTTTCATGGGGAATCCAACCAAAGCTGTATTGCTCACGACATGCGGATAATATTATAACGCATGCGCGTTTCCTCACATCGATTACGCTTCTCATTATTGTTATATGTTATAAAAAAATTAAAATGTGATGTGTTTAAAAAAGGTGTTGATTACAATATATTTTATATAAATTGATGTATTCTATAGTTAATGTGGAAATATTCTATAACCATTATAAACATTTGTTTGGAAAATTGATGAAACATTCAAAATTATCGCCAAAATAAAACCAGTTGTTTATTCCTACTTAAAGATTATTTTGAAAGAACTATTTAAAAAGATATGGTTCAACACTAGGGATATTAATGGCTTGAGCTACGGTTTCAGGATGATGAATGGTGTTTGATGATCACCGCCATTAGCCTGGACGGGAAATAAGAAAGAATAAAATAAAATAAAGATACGTCACATATAAATAAAACATTCCGATGTATGTAGCTCATCATAAATTTGAATCTTGATCTTGCCACAAGTAATCCAATCCACTGTGAACCTGATGACTTAAACCACGTGGCAACTGGTGAGGGTACCGATTTCATTATTTTGGACATAGTTTATTTTGTACAGGCTTGGAATGAATTAAAATAAAACGTTGTAATATTTTGGGATAACGAAACAAGAAGCTTTTAATGTGGTTGTGCTTGTTGAAATATAATATTAACTGTTATTCTTGGCTAGTCACAGCTGAGGCTGGTTTGAACGCTGCCTGACTGAAGTAACAACCATAGTAAATCCGATAGTAATCATAAACCCAACTTAAACCACCAAATCTTTAGAATCTAATAGAGTATAACCCGAACGGGTAGTAAGACGCGGTGCTAAATAATAATAAATAGAATCTATTTTTTTATCATGCACGCGCAAATACAATTTACATTTTAATCCGTTTTGTTTACTCAAAGTAATTTGGTTTTATGGTAGCCATTTATATGAGATTGTACTTTAAAAGTATCATACTTAAATAATTGGCTTTAAAATTGATATACGGTTATTTGAAATATTTAAAAACATAGTTCCATATCTTAACACTAGAAATACTTTTCACAATGGTATGACTGCACTACTGTCAAATTGTCCTTTCTTCAAGGTCACGTATTGGCCGGGACTGGAATAGGAAAACACTAGCGAATTTGGTGGAAAAATATTCGTTATTAATTAATAATTTTAGCACCACGTCTTACTACCCGTTCGGGTTATACGCTTTAAGTACTAATTACTCTGATGGATTAGGAATTGGGAAGGTTGAATTAGAGGAAGTGAACCCGCATTTGCGTGGAGGGAGAGTGGAAAACCATTTAGGAAAAGCCACGCCCAGTTCACCCGACCGAGATTCAAACCTCGATCTCCCCGTCCTCAGCAGACGAGCTCAACACGACTAGCGCTTTAGCCAACTACGCCACCGAGGTGGGTATTCGTTATTAGGAATAAGGCATTAGTTTTATTAGCTAGACTGGTGACGTCTAGGTGTATTTATACATTCAACAATTTTTAATTAAGTAATATATGTTCACCATGTTAGGATAATACTTACTCCCTAAAACACAAACCCGTTTTGAAAACACTTCTATTCGGAAGTTTGTGATAGTTTGGAAATGTATTCATCATATTTATAATTATTCTCACATTAATTAAAATTTGTAAAATTATTGTCTTCTCTTGGATTATGTGTGTGTTAGATATTTTACTATGATGAACAGTACTAACCAAAAAATGGTGCTAATTTGTGTTAATTCAGTTCTATAGTTTCCTAGAGCCTACTGTACAAATGTTAACCGATATAAAAAAAAGGTTATGGTGTGAATGGTTGTGTAATAGTTTTAATACGTGTTTTTAAAAGGTTTAAATCAAAAGAAACCTCTGATAATGCATGTAGTGCTACGATAAAGGACACTGTAAAAAATATATTTACATTTTGCTGTAGTGAGACAAAATCTTTTTTTCAAGTAAGAAATATAAAATATTTTTTGAACAGGAAGTAAACTGAATGTGTCTATAATATCGCTATGTTACTTTGCTTTTATTATGTGATGAATTACATTTAATGTATATGTTAAATATTGTTTTATGTAAATATAGAGATGTTTAGAAAAATAATAATAAGCTAAGGTGGAAGGGAACGTGAGTTAAGGTCAGAATTTTAAAATTCTTATAATTAAATGTTTTTTACGTAAATAATCAAAATATTATTATGGTAGTAACTTTTAATTTAAGTACCTACAAATTTACTCTACAATTCTTGAATATCTGTCATAGCCATAAATATATTTTAACACGGACTTTTTATCATAATTTAAGACGATATTTTTTTTACTCTATATTTTATTTAGGGTATTCAAAGCGCACTCTCTAATCAGTCTGATTACTGTACATCAGCACACGAGTTATAAACTAACTTAACCATAGGTTACTATCGTAATTATATATTTCTGTATTGCTACTAATACGTAAATCTAAAGCAATATCAGATAAAACCTTTCATTAACTTCTAACGTGATGTAAATTTGATTTTTATTCTTTTTTTGGTTCATTTAATTTGATATGTCTTGTTTTATTTTACATATTTTGAATTTTTACTAAATCTAAACCAACATATATCAAACACAAAATTAAATTAAATACATCACACCAAATAACCAAGGGTTTAAATAAACCTAAGTAAATACAATAAACTTCGAAATATTTAAATGTATTTGTAACGGCTGGAAATATTTAGTTTTTAGTAAAAAAGAAAGAAATGAACATATTTTTATACAACCAGATTGTAACATCTAAGCACAGTTATTGCTGGTGTTCAATGTAATTCGTACTTAAATCTAGTTCTTATTTTCAAACCAACGTAACAAACTTCAACTATCCATCACAATAGCTTATTATTGTTGACTGACCGTTGGAGGCATAGCTTGAAGGAGGGTGGCTCGCTTTCCGGGGAGGGGAGTGGGGATGAATTGTTCAGGTACTACACATATTATATTACGCATGATAGCATCCCAGGCCTGACTCTAAAAAGAGACAACACCTTGCACACCCTGCACTCAATACATAATTGTGAAAGGGGAAACCCCCAATTTACTGATATAATATATTTTTCAGTAATGCAGGTAATCAAACCCGGAACTCCTAGGTCTATTAGCAGATACTTTACCCAATAAAATAACGTGCCACACAAAAACGATCTATGTTTAAATGCCAAGTGCTTGGCTATTTTTTAATTACTAAGAGATGGATGTAATTCTTTGCATTTATCCAAGCATGTATTTTCATGTTATTTAATAAAATCACTATTTATTTGCGGTACTAAGAGTGTCCCTTACAAGAAAAATATTGGACTGGGGAAAACATGTCCATCCACTAATGACGTCAGGGTCAAATACCATTACACTTATGATATATTTATTCAAGAACTGTTAAGCCTACTATAAATGTAAAAAAATAAATTAAACATTACTACTGAAGCAATATTCACCTATCCTAGCCCAATCCCAAAATAATTATGATAAAAAAAACTAACGCAAAATAAAATGTAACTCGAGATCCTCTCCACCTCACCTTTAATAATTCGATTAGAAAAAAACCCATAGAATGTGACTATTTTGGTATTTTTTCCCCCAAATGATTGAGCTCAATGAGTGCCTCTATGATAAAACATTTTATCATTAGTATGTCTATTTTTTAAAAAAAGAAAGAAAAGAAAGAATAAAACCAGAATAGTATATCATTTAGTTTTGCGACTTAGTTTGTGCTTGTCCAATCAGAATCTGATCCCTGAGCCCCCGATTGCTCTGATTGGCTGACGAGTACATTTGTTTTGTTTTGTACAGAGTATTAGTGATACTTTTTAAATGCATATACTATAGAAAATTATGATGTGAAGAAATAATGATTTAAATGATATAGTTAGTAAAGTTATTTCTGTCGATTATTTCAATTACTAATTACTTTGATGAAATTTTTAATATAAGTTTAATATCAAATGCACTTGATTTTACTATGAGAGTATCTTAAAAAAAAATTAAGTAAACACTATATAATTTCCACTGATGGTAATATTTTTACATAAACATTATTTTAAAGCACACATTCGAATTATGGAGTACAAAAAAAAATGTAACTCATAGTTTAATGAGTTTTATCGTTCGCGAAATCTATAGAATGCCAAAGAAAAGTAAGAGAAAACTCTAATAATATTTTTATTAGATTAAACTATTCATGTTTCCTAATCCAAATCAATTTATTGTAATATATTAAATTTTCAAATTAATAAAACTGTACTGTGAAATAAAGTTTAAAATGGAAAAGCTGTTGTGTTACTTTGTCAAATTTGTTGTAATAAATGTGTGAAAAAGTATTTTTGTAAGACTTTTATTATGAAAGTAGTAGTAGTATTAATAGTTGTAATAGTAGTAATAGTAGTAATAGTAGTAATAGTGGTAATAGTAGTAGTAAGAGTAGTAGTAAAGATATAGGTGTACCAGTCCATGGGATCTCCGGAGAATGGATGGAACGGGTAGATCAGACGGGAGGGAGGGGGTAATCAGATGTCCATGAAGTTAGCGCCTCGATTTTTAAAAATTCATATATTTATGTTTGAATTTTCTTTTCCTTAGTTTGTGTCAGATTTTTCCGCAAAAAAATTCGTTTCAATCGTTTTAATAGACCCACAAATGATACGTTTGCATTGAACGGGGAGGGGGAAACTTCACGGTAGCACCTCCAATTTTAAAAATTGGTCTTTTTATGCTTGAAGTCGTTTGTTCTTCGTTCGTACCAGATTGTTTGACGAAAAATTTCGTTCGTATGGTTTCGATAGTCCCACAAATTATAAGTTTATATTGGGTGAACCAAATTTACTGTATACAAAATGTCACAAGTTCACTTCACGTTTGTGCATGAACAAATGCAATAAAAACAATCCGTTAAAACGAGGTACAAATGATCTCAAATATAAAAATGTCCAATTTTAAAAGTGTGTGTGTGTGGTTGGAATGGGGTTGAGGGGGCTATCACAGCACGTGACCCTCCTATATAAACATACAATTTGTGATCCTATCAAAACGGTACGGATGATATTTGTTGTGAAACAATCCGGTACAAATGAATAACAAACGATTGAAATAATTAAAACATGCAATTTTAAAGGGAGGAGCCAAATTCCCAGACGTGGTAATCATAAAGTAGTTATCAAGGGCTGTATGTATCCGTCAGGTGGAGGAGGGGGAGCCAATCTTCTTCTCGGATAATTTTTTCTCTTCCTCTCCTTCTTCCTAACATATTTTATTTACATCTCCCATATCTTTCACTCACTCTCAATTTCTCTCATGATCAATTCAGTCAATACCCTTCCTTAACACAACGCTTATACTTGCAAAAGAAGCTTCATTTCCTCTAAATTTTACCTCATCATATTGGTAACGATTTCTTTCCTCGCTCTTACATTTTCTATCCAAGAAAATTCCTTCCGTAGCTATCCTAAAAGATTATAATTTTTTGCTAGCAAACGCGGGTCAATTCCTTTACTACTTCTCTTTGGCTAGAGCCTCTTAATTTTTAGTACACTAATTACATGCTAGACACCCAGGAAGAAAGCAGGCATATTTTCACGCTGCTCCTCAAATATAATAATTTAGGGCCGGAGATGCGCTTTATTTAAACATTTACGCTTATAGGCTATGTTATTGAAAATCAAAATATACGATGCGGGAAGGGACCCTCTGGATTCCATTAGTGTGAGCTGCTGAAGAAACGAGCTGGGAAGTATATTATTGGAGTGAGGTCGTCTAAGACGGAAGGACTAACCCGTTACTAACAATGTCCGGCACACTCGGAAACAGGTGTTGCTGCTGGATTGGAGCTGTTAGGTATCCGGTCCGTCAACCGGTCAATCAGACGGCTGCTTTCAGTTCAGAAGATGCGAACGGGAATAACATCAGAAGAACCTGCAGCCACCGAGAGGAAAGAACTTGTAAATTAGATTAAGTTAGTTTTTCTTTCTTTTAGTCTCTTTATAAATAGGTTTAGTTAAATTTAGTTCCATAGGCCCCTATAGGTGATGGCTTAGGCTGTAAGAAGATGAAGCGAAATCTATGATAGGGTGCCTCTCCTAGTGGCGGATAGGGAGATGGTAACCACCACTGGAACTATTGAAAACTCTTGGGACTATTAGATCCAGAGGTCGGCGAGACAGCCAACGGTGGAGAGTTCTTGGGGCGTAAAATACTAGAAGATGGCCCACTAGTAACACAAAAAATAAATAGTAGAATTATAATGTAAGTAGATTTAGGTTCCGAACTACCCTCTAGATGTCGGGATAGATGAAAATTAAATAAATAAATATACGATCAAACAACTTTAAGAATAAACAGGTAGAGACAGACTATTCTTCTCACTCTAAAAGCTATAATAAACTATCATTGTACATACTGTAATCACACTCTGTGCTTCAGTCCTTGAGTCGAACCTAGACACTATCAAAACTTCGCACTCTAAAAACGCTTTACAGTGACCATATATCTCTTTATCTAAATTTGATAACTTTTATCTAAACACATTAGCATAAAGTACGATGTATATTAACCACGATGGTAATAGCACGATTTGCTAAAAAGTATAATGTGAGCTCAGTATACCAGTCCAGGAATCGTACTTTGCCTCTGTCTGAACGTACTACGCTAAAAAATACTTTTTAGCGAAAACATATATCTATTTCTTAAAAATGACGATTGTTTTTCAAACATATTACATATTTCAAACTTACTACAAACTCCCACAAATATTTTAATGATACAGTAATCAACCAAAGAATATCCCCTATAAGCAAACGAACATAAGCTCCACATACACCGTCAGCGTGCAGTACAAACTTGTGTACATCAGTTCTGAGGTTTATTATTATTATTATTATTATTATTATTATTATTATTATTATTATTATTATTACTATTATTATTATTATTATTATTATTATTATTATTAGCACCACAGCTCACTACCCGTTTAGGTTATACGCACTTACTCTAATGTCTAATGGTAGGGTGATTGTGAGATGAAATGGTGGACCTACAGTTTAACGTGGAATCCAAGCAACGGTGAAGGCCTGGCATTCCCCACATTCACAAGTTGTGATTAATACACGTTTTGTCAGAGGTGAAGAAAGGGTTTGGCAATCAGATAAATCTGTGCCGGGATCGAGGATTGAACTTTGGGCCCTCAACACAGAAGTCCAACACCTTATCTCTAGACCACCAGGTGACCAGTTCTGAAGTTAAACATTACCTTAGACATTACTTTAAGAATTACAAATAAACTAAAAAAATATCCCCCAACTGTTTTAGTTAGATACCCGTTTAGACATTAGTAATACTGTAAGACTAGTCTCACTCACTGATGATTATAACTTATCTGGTAAATATTACTTTAATTTAAAAGAACTAACACACAATGATACAGTAATTTACTTCATTCGGGAACAAGTAAAGCGTCCAATACAAATTTAATTACATCAGTTCTGGGGTTGAACCTTACCTCAGAAAGGACCTTGCGAATAACAAATATGTAAAAACTTCTTCAGATTATTTAATAATAACTATTAAAACTTTAAAATAATGGGGATTCCAAGCTTCCTTCAGTGGCGGAATGGTCTAAGAGATCACTCTCATTGTACTGATGACTATGGAGAGATCAAGGTTCAAAACACAGTCAGGTGTACTGAAGGATGAATTTCCATTCTCTCTCTTGGTCTTACTACCAGTCTAAGACAATTCACTGAGTCTTACTATCCACCCAAATTTATAAGAGGCTATTACAACCTACTCTTACTATTAAAATAATCTTACTATCCATCTATGTTTATTAACTACAATCTAGGTATATTCAGTCGGTCCCACTACCCACCTGGGACTATTCAATGAGTCTTACTACTGTAACATTAGCACTACTAGCTAATGCTACATTAGTTCTACCCGACCCAAATAATCCAATACATATAGACCTCCTGCAATAGTATAATTAGAAAGACTAGCTAGTTTACTTGAATAGTACCCACTCCGAATAATGCCAATACTTTTAGACATCCTGCAATATCTAAGATTATTAAAATTACTATGTCTAATATATGCACCTTACTCACACATTGTATCTTCTGGGTTAGCACAAATCCATTACCAACCTGTTCGCATCAAATTCTAAAATGAAGATAAGTCCTAACAAGCTATGAATGATGCAGCAACAAAATGTTCCAATATAGGGATCCAGAAATGCGCTGATTGGCCTGGCCGGGATACAAATGAGCCAACTCACATGATTTCCGGTGTACAAGTTTTGGGAACCAGCCATGTTTGACTGCAACTAACCCGATATCTGGTGTACGTGACTGGGTGGGCGTACTTAGAGTCAACAGCCAACTCACCTGATAGCAGTTGTACGTATTTTGGGAACGAGCCAAGTTTGGCAACTGCTAACAAGAGAATGCTGTTAGCACGAGTTAGCCATGTGGCGTTGTGATTTTAATATTAAAATTCCTACTTCTTTACCCATAGACTAGCCCTATATAATGAGGGAACTCAGCAAATATGATTGACAATTACATCAGACAGTTCCACGAGAAGTCCTTGTCTGGACTTGGACGCCATCAATCCAGGATAGTAATACATAAACTTTATATATTTTAATGGGTTTTAGTGTTTTGAGCGCTTAGATTAATTATATAATTGAAATCGTTCAGTGTAGGCGTCGGTAAATTTCTCACTAGAAGATTTAATTTTTGAAAGTAAATTTGTTTATGAAATACTTAACGTTTTCTTTTGCTGCTTGGGTGCTAGTCTCTTTATAATTTTTTGAGATAATAATAGGTAGCCACTGTTTATTCTTTTTCTATCTTAGAATATTTAGTTTAAATATAATTTATATTGCTCTTCTGTGTTTACCAATAACTGTTTGAAATTTATAAAATTTGATAGTGCTTTTTAGGGTATATAGGTAATATTTTGTAAATGTATTTTATTTGAAGAATATATTAAAGTAATTAATTTTTTGTTGGTTTATAAGTTTTAACTTTGACAATTACCGATTTGTTTAGTGATAAATTACAAGTATTCTAATGTAATATTATTTTGATTTCTATTATAATATTAAATGTTAACATGTCGGAATCTTCTAGATTACTTCAAAGGTGGTGGAAATAATAGTCCCCCAGAAGTTTGAGCTATGTCAGGAAGTCAAACATTAGTGTAATTTATAAATATCAGAATGGATAATTAAACTAAAATTTAATCTTAAAATTTAAATTTGTTTAGTCTGAATTCACAATGTCACGTTGTTAACCGTTTAAAAGAGGATCTTGAATCTCTTTATTATTATAATAAATTTGTTTTATTGGTATTGGGTCTATTCCAGACTAGTTCTTATAAATGAATAATTTACTTTGAGATTGTGAAATATATTCTCTAATGTACTGCGCAAATGTAGTCTCTGCCATATTTATATGATTTTCAACACTCTTCATCTTGCCTTATGAGGCCACGTAATTTTTACTTACCACTATTGTTTTGCCATAAATAAATAATTCAATTTTTTCTTAAACTTGCAAATGGTCATATTTTTTGTGTTATTAAATTCCTTATAGTTTCCGTCTACCCTCTTTTAGGCTATTGTGGCCATAGCTAGAAGAAATGGTGATCGGTACACTACCCGCCCAGATTTATAAGAGGGTCTTACTACCTACTCTGACATTTTATCTCATCTACCGTCTAGATACATTCAAGTCGGTTTTAGTCTGGGACTATTAAGTTATTCTTACTACCCGTTTGCTGGTACATCCAATGAAGGTGGAATTAAATTATAAGATATTTTTGGATGTGCACGATTCTAATTTCGCTTCGAAATTACGATGCCCACTCGTGAAGTGATTTACATGTTCTGTTAATTGATGTGAACCTCATTTCTCTAGCACGTTCATTAGTAAGCTATTATATCTCATAGGCGGAACGTACCATCTTCCCTCAAAACTAAAAGTAATTAATACGAGTATTAGATAAAGATGTAATTATTAGCATTCATCCAAATATCTACTGATTTGTATATAGGAAGAAGCTATAAGGCTAAGAGCTTAAGGTGGATAAATGCACGCATCGGGCGTTGCATCCTAACAGTCCTGGATGACAACTGGAGCGTTTTACTACCCCAAAGTTCTTCGCGCACTACCGATCATCCCTGAATAACAGACCAAGGCAGTGCTGTCAATGGTCTACATGAGGATCTCTGCCAAAAGTCCTAATGCCGTAATTTCCTATAGATGTCATTGAGTGAGCATATGACTCATTAAGATTTCTATAAATTTACCTGTGGATATTCGAACTAGAAATTAGTATATTCCTGTTTGTAGCTATTGAGAACGAATCAGTATAGAAGCTCCTAGAGTTTGTGAGCCTGTCCAAATAAAAGTGAACATGCCTTATAAATTTAGTAAGCATTCCTGAACAATTTAATGAACAGATCTGAACAATTTTAGGATTATGATTGTGGGATAGTTTTTGTCCGCTCCCTCTGGTTGAGCAAAGCGTACAAGTATAAGGCATCAAGTTTGTTTTACTTGCTAAATGAATGTGAATAGCACCTCCAATAACAATATCCCAGCAAACTAAAGCGAGTATGGTTTGGATATTAGAGGTATTAACTCAAAATCAATGATCAAATATCAAAGATATTACACGTCAAAATGGTAAGGTATTCAAACACTATATTTACTCTATGTTGGGCTCGATTTTAAACTCAAGTATACTAATATAATATGGTTATAATTACCAATATCTTTGGTTTTCAACAGGCTCACTGGCTGGTTGAGACAATTTGAGAACACGTTCCTTAAACTAATGATTAATGACCCCTTTGAATGATTCATATCAAACAAGAAACCAAACCGTACGATTAGCACTACTACGATATGTGATGAAAGTCTAGAGCGAATAACCTCATAAACAGAACTAACTTTAATAATCATACAATCATATACGAAAACCTGATGGTTATCGAGATGCAACCTCAAGAGATATACTCTGATACGTATATTCATGCTGGGCTTACACTATTGGAAATATCAGATGTTATCATGTACGGGCTGCCTTACCAGGTCGTCGTTCCTGCCTCCCCACCTATTACACACAAACTTCAGTTATTTGATATAGATTCATTCCTGTTAAAGATGAAAGTCAATGCGTAAAAACGACTGTTCCCTCTAGCCAAATACTATCTAGTCACTTCATATTATGAACTGAATATTGTTCACGAAATGTCCCTACTCAATAAGGCAGTAAGTACTTGCTAAGCTAAAAAGGACGAGACTCAAGGTTATATCATCGCTGAGTATATAAGATTTAGTACTGACTGCACTCGTTTTAGTTTAATGAAGGTAAGGAGATTCTCAAGGCCAAGGGGGTAGAGGTTTGTGCCCTCAAAACACTTTTGTTAACTATTACTGAGATTATATAATCTAATAAATGACTATTTAGATGGAGGCTCGTCTGATAATATCAATATACCCGAAATTGTTCACGTATTGGGCTATAACTATACTGATGATAAGAGATACATAAAATCCCGTACTAGCACTACGCTACAGTAGTATCACTACTTGCTAATCGAGCAGCTATTAGAACAGAACGATTAACCCCTCAGAACAGTAATCAATGTTCACATACCGAGAGTCTATTTGTTTAACTAGATATGCGATCAAAAATGATTATTCATTCAAGTCAGTAACCAATGTTTATATATCAAGAATATGTGGGTAACAATGTTTTTTCAAATTAGTAAATAAATAAAATACAATAAAATTAGTATTATTTCATTAATAAATAAACAAAATGAAATTAGTATTATTTCATTAATAAATAAATAAAATAAAATAAATATTATTTCAATTAATAAAGGTAAATCCTCTTTCCCTTTTTGGAGGAAAGTTGAGACGAGGATATTGGAGGAAGGAGGTGAAAAAATGAAGACAGAATAGTTTATTTATTTATTGTTACCATTAAATTAATAATTTCATTTTCTGTTTAAATATTTTTCTACGAATAATACTATGAAGAATATTGAATGTAACTACATCCACATTCATCCCATACAAAACCAGTTCGAATAATATATAATTGTATCAATTTGCCCCTCTCTTGTAAAGTCAAATACTGATTGAATTTAAAACTCACGGTATGATATGATTTGACTGTGTTGATGTGAAATTAGCCTAAGTCTGAACAAAGTTGACGATGATAAACTAGATTTCTATGTGTCACAGTTGAATTTTTACGTTCTCTCTGAAGAGCGAAAATAGCGTCCCAAGGTTTTCCCAACGATGCTAAAGTTTTCACTAATAAGTCACTTAGTTTAGAGGCAGACAAGTTCTCTTATTCATACAATTACCATGTATGTAAAGGTAGATTGATAAACTGTCCACTCTTGAGGTAATTGAGGAGGGAGAGATGATTCAAATCATCCGTTTTAGTATTTGGTAAGAGCCAAGATATATTACTCAGGTCAATTTTATAAGTTTTTTTGTAGCAGGAGTTGTAGCATGGTATTAGGCATTATTGTCTGTCGTAAAACGCATGGAAACTAGTTCTTGTTTTGCGTTGAGCAGTATACAAAAATATTCATCAATATATCCTAGTATGAAACATAAAGTGATGCATACATGGAATAAAACCGTTTGAGCATGCATGCCCCAAATTTTCAACCTGTATTTTCATGCCTATAATATATCTTTTCTAGATAGGATTGTTGTGAAACACACTAATTGGTATATGTTCGCACTCAACGGTACAAAGGATATTTTTGTCAGACATGTACATTCTTTTATCGTGAATATAGAGGAGGTATAGAAGTAGACGCAACAGAAGAATCATATTAGAAAAGTTTACATATAACTCCATTCTTAAGGTCCAATATTGCAGAAATTAGAAAAATATTTCGCATTACAGCAGGATATGTATAATTAATTGCATAGTATTAAGGCAAGAGGGATTATGTCTATCAAGATTGAAGGTGATGATCATTATTTCAATATGAATGAGTTTCCTACACGCAACATTGGGCCAGATATGTTAGCTACAGAGGCTTTATTTAAAGTTCATGCTGACTCAAAAACCAAAGTAGTTTTGTATTTGGATTATAAACATGTTTTTATTACACTTACAGATTTACCTGAATAGAAGTTCTTAAGTTCAGGCACAGTTTCCAACATCGTATTTAACATATATGATATTGTTTGCATATCGTACCACCACCTTGAAAGATATCAGAAGGATGTGTTTTATCTTTCATGATAAAGTTTTCTTCCGTACCTATTACTATATTTGTCCAAATGAGTTTTTCGCACGTATAAATATATATAGAAATATTTACATTGTTTAACACATTCATACTCTTCAACATGTCAGAAAAGTTTGCAAAATATATAATAAAATCAGGTAAGCTAATTAAAGGAATGCATAAAAAATAATGCGATACACTACAAGAGTATGATCTTGTTGCAAAAGAAACTTTCAAACATGTCATATAATGGTTAAATAATATGATGAAGATGACCCCTGTAAGATAAGAATCTAGACTTTAGGTATAGAATGAGGAGAATAAAGTCCCATCTGATTAAGAGCTTATCAATAATCTATTGGCATCTTATTTTTACACGACTTCTCTCTCGTTCCGATTGAACCTAGGTCCTTCATTACGTTGGTAACGTGACCCCAAGTTTGGGATACACATATCCTTAGGTAAGAGTGCCAGTATAGTAGTTCTCAATAATAGTTTTTTTCCTTACGCACCAAAGAATTTTTAGAATTACTCTTTATAAAAAGGCCTTTGTTATACAGCAAGGAGGATGTCGACGTCTAAAAGTTCATCCTTGAGGAAATGAATGAACTTAGGTTTAAGATCGAACCTTTCGGTCACTTATAGTCACGCACAAGATTAAAGTATTTGCCTATGACTAATCCTACATTTCAGTATAAACTTGAGGAAGAAAGGTTATACAAGAATCAAAGAGTAAGCGAGCTCAATTGTACCTGTTTGGATGATTCTATCAAATTGGTATTGCGATTGTGGTTCTTACATGCATTGATCGTAGCGGGTCATTCAGCACACGATGGTGAGATTGTTTTGATCATTTACATACTTAGAGATGCTGTGATCAGCCTTTTTAGTATTTATCAAGGTTTATTCAAGTTCATAATCAAGTACATGGTCAAAGAAAAGATTGCACGCGAACTTCTGCTTCCTGTAAAATGACGTTTTGCTAAATGAGATGTCAGTGTCCGAGAGTAGAACGAGATATTACAGGCTGATTTGGTAGAGAGGATACCCTAGTCTATGTCTAGTAAAGGTTACAAGTATTTCTTACAGTGTGTGACATATATTCCAAAAGGGCTTGGGTTTAACCTGACAAGACTAGGATGGGAAGGTATGTTAACGCAGCAATGGTACATGTTATTCGTTAAGTGACTGCGAATAGTTTCCGAATCGTTTATCCTTTGCAATCAGATAGTGGTACTAAGATTTACAACGCTAATTTTAAAGCTATCATGCTAATTATCAATATTTATTAAACGAACAACAATGTATAATCTAGCAGTGTGAAACGATTTAATCGAATGCTAAAGAAACTGATGTGGACCAGATTAATGGATAAAGGGTCGTATTGATGGATCCATAAGATGAATTATTTATTAGATTAACACAGATGAACAGTAAATTTGATTGTATAGATGAGACCTATAGTCATTAACGACGATAGTCTTTTAAATACCATCTATCTAAGTTTAAAAACTATAGATCCTACACTTAACACATTTAAACTAGGTAATATCATTCGTATCAGTAAACATAACGATATTTTACTAAAGGCTGTACCACTAACTGTTAGGTTGAATAGTACTTATAAAAATACATAAGGTCCTCATGATGGCTCCTAGAACATTATTAATAGAATATATGAGTGATATATCTATCATGGAAGGATTTTTATCCAAAGAGCTCAGGAAGACATCGCATCCTGATGTATACCTTACAGAGAAGATTATCAGAAGTGGTAGGTGCTATATAAAATGGATTGTAATTGACACTGCACATAGTTCTTGTATCGATATTGTAACCACCCTTGCCTAACTTTAATAGCTTCCCCTCCCGGTGTATAAAAGTTAGTGTGGTTGAGTAATATAATATCTTTCAGAATGTTCAGATGCATAGGAAATAAAGACAAGGTGTTGAACAATGTGGAGATTGGAAAAGAGTATTTAAGATATATCATTGAAGAATATGAAAAATGAGGTTGTACTTAAATATGTGACTTGACAATCCACTGGCTTGTTTGCCATAGTTCCTGGATATAAGAACATATCCAGACTATAGAGATCTGTGATGAAAAGTGTTGTATACCACCAAAAGGAGAAAGACCAGTCTGGGAACCTTTACAATACAGTTGTGGTCAAGGAGGAGTAATCGCCAGAGTTGCGTGATTCTATTATTGATCCTGGCATACATCAAGATAATCCGTTTGGACCCAAAAAGCGTCAACGAGGAGGGAATGAGTCTCGATCTTATCATCAAGAGCCATCAAGACAATGACTATAGTTGAGATATAACCATGATAGCGACGACATTTTGAAACCAGTGTTATTTCATATATATATATATATATATATATATATATGTGTGTGTGTAAGTTTTCTTATTATAACACTATATAGCCTTATAATCTACTTTATTTATTACACCTCATACTTTTTCTTAAAGTATAAACATTTCTAACCAAAATTGACAATTCGGGGAAATAAATATAGTTATTAATAAATGAAATATAGTTATTAATTGTAATCAAAATATATAATACCTTTAAACTAACCTACTATAGCTTGGTAGATACTTTGGGCTACCCAACCAAATATAATGAAATAGTATTGAAACTACTAAAGCAAAAGTTCTAATAACTATACATTTGTTTTAAAAATTAAAACTGAAATTCAATAAGCGAAGTACTGTAGTAATATATTTATCTTTAGTGTCACCAAATTACCATATTTTACATGATTTTTTAAAGTGGAACTGAAAATTGCTGCCTCAACATAAAAGAAAAACCCACTTTTAATCACAAAATTTCATGTCGATTTAAGTTTCAAAATTGTTAGAAAGCTTTAAAAGCTACTCACCTCTTCACTAGACTTAGTGAGTAGGATGCGTTTGCTTTAGATAGCACAGAGCTTTAAAGTAAGGAATCTCAGACGATAAATAAAGTCTCAAGTCTCTTTCAGCATTGAGCCTGTTTATGTATTTATTTTTTAAATGGGTACATGAGGAAAACATTTCTCAATTAAATACGTAGAAGAAAATGTTAACAGAGCTGTCATAGCTTTATTCTCTAACAATGAGAACTTTTCCTTTAAACCTAACCAGAAACCAATTAATAACAAAGATCGATAGCTTTTCTTTAATTAAAAATCAGTGGAAATTTCAAGGCGCTCCACTCACACTTAATGTGGAGGATTTCAAAACTGCTGTCTCTTCCAGGGGATTGTGAATCCAATTGTTATTATTGGACATGGCTGGGAAATATTCTCTTCAATTGTTATAAAACCATGTTATTTACATTTTCGTCCAAATAAATCTGAATGTATATCATAAAGTCGTGAAGGGTATCAAAGCACTACGTTTTATTGCTAGCCAAACACATTTCCCAAAAATTATATTTTATAAGCGATTCGATACGGTCTTGCATAGTAAAAACGTTCATATTTGAACCTTTAAGATAGAGGTTTAAACTGTTAGCTTTTGAGAAAATATATGCCAAATAGGCCAAATCCTAGATCGACATTTGATATTGCATGCACTTTTCTTTGTGAAATGGATGGTTGCTAAGAAAAACGAAAACTTCTTGTTTAGGTTCAAACAATCTTGTAAGAGTTCTACCTAGAGATAACCACCTCACTTCAGTGTGAGACGATAAACAGTTGTAAATGCTTCCCCTTTCCTCACAGAGTGTTGCAAAAATCCGCCATTACATAAATATTTTGGCGAACCCCTTCGAAGATTTCGCAAGCCACAGTTTGGGAACCGCTGCTCTGGATGATTAAATTTCGTGTAACTTTGATACGTCCATATTTTACTAATTTTGTTTGCCACAGATCCACTATTATAATAGTAAATTGATATCAGTCATGTTCTTCATTGGCACGTATACTTTCATTTAGTAATTTAGGTGATAGTTTATTTAAGCTGGTTTTGCATATAATACTGATGTATCACAATAATTACAAACAAAATAAAAACAATTACAGCTTAATAGTTCAAAAGTTTATATGCGTGATCGAGTCGTTACAGAGGCCAAGAATTTTTGCGTACTGTGCACTACTGCCCATCCAGAATATTTGTGTTTAGTTACACTATTAGGATAAAGCTGAGGAAATATAACATGTATCAGCACTTGCGTAAAGGGTGAGTGTAAACATATTTAAAAAAACATCTATAGTACATTGAGCCAGGATTAAAACCCTGACCTCCCATGTTGGCTATAGAACCAACAATTTATCCGGCGTGACTCTCGGTACAGGTTGAAGGCCAACTAAAGTATTTAGTTCTTTGTTAACTTTCCATATTAAACATGATCGTTGCCAATGTTTTAGTCTAAAGGAAAGAGTTGAGTTGAGAAAGATAAGTTTGAAGAAGTAAGTATGTAAAAAGGATGTTTAAACTTCATTAAAGTATACACGCTTCAGTGGGTACAAGGACCAAGCGCCAGTCTCGTCCTGTCTGTTTCTTGGTGACGGGTGTACTGAGGGGTGTTTTCCTTCAATAGTGTGACCCCACTATAACTCCACGAAGATTCAGGCGAGTTTCTTTTAGAATTAAACCTGACTCATCCCTACCTCATTAATGTAATTATTCAGATAGCCCGGAGAGGTAGTAAGACGCAGAGTACAAAAATTACAGCTGAAACTATATTACATTTACAGTTAAACTTAAAAAAAGGTGTGTATGAAGCTTTGAGACTTTGGCTTGGCTTCGAGACAAATCAGCTTCCACTTCTCTTTGAAAGAAATCTGGCTTTGATAGTAAAAATTTTAAGTCCTAAGCAGTCAATTTATGGCCCTCTCCTGCCATTCAAAAATTAAAATGTATGTATATATATATATATATTAAGGGTGCCAAATAAGGCAATGCAAAGGATGGATTTGTTGATAATTGATTGGATCTGGACCGAACTTTTTCAAATTAAAAATATAAACTTAAAATTGATTGATGGAGAAGAGGAAAATATACAAATATCAGTGGAAAAATTAGTTACTTGTTGCTAGTTGGTTTTATCAAAAAACCAATTGGCCTTATTAGGACCAGGGGTCTCAACAAAGGCCATCTATTAGGTTTTTTAAGTTTTGGAACAGGTCAAAAGGTGGTAAAAATTAAATTAATAAAACATGCGATTGAATGAAACTGTTTTTACTAAAGAAAACAATAAAACTACAATTTAAAAAATGGATTGTACAGTTTAAACAAATTAAAATATTTTATGAATCTTAACTCAATCATCGTTAAATTCTGAGAACAAAAAACGAATGATTTTGTCTTGTTTTGCGATTCCAACACAAACTACTTTTGATTCTACGGACTTCTTGTTTTTGGTGCCATTTATAGAATTTGAGAAAACACTTTAAATAAAACAAAAATAAACAAGAAATATTAAAGCAAATCATTTGATAAGACATGTGGTCCTACCTAATAAGGCCAACACTGGGACCTCCAGAGCTACATACGTTATATTTTTTACCTATAATAATCATAACAGTAATTCTATTATAAAACTTTATTTAGGTTTTGAAAATAGATTAAATACGCTTTAAGAATATTTATAACACATTACATACATGGATCTATAAACAAAAATGTTCCTGCCACTCGGCAAAGCACGCTGATCAAAGTAGGTGCTACGCTCCAGTGGAATCATTTGTCAGTTCTTCAGAAATTATTAGTTGGCCTTAAAGGTCTTCAAGGCCTTATTTGACACATAATATTCTACTATAAAGCCACATGGCTGACTCACTCACTGACATTAATGTTTACCCACTTACAGATGAGCTAGAAACTTGAAATTTGGCAAAATTATAGCGTCTAGCCTGTAACCGACGGGGAAATTCCAAAAAATTTAAAATTTAAAGTTTTAACCTCCGAAAAAAATTTGAATGGTGGAAAAACTTTAAAGTCGGTGCGGACCTTTCTTTGGAGGTCTCTTGTGGCTAAAAGGTAAGACCTATCAAAAACAGCTCTGGAATTACATTAATTTGCATCCACCTGCAAAGAAAACTCACTGGGGGTTTGGAGGTGGAGCCCCTTACGAGCAAAGCGAGTACCATATATAACAAATTAATATCAACATGGAGAAAATATAAGGTAATTGAAAAGTAATTTGTGATAGTGGTAAAAGTTGAGTTCCATCAAGAGAGAGAGAAAAGGCAAAAAAGGGCACAGATGAGATTCGTAATGGCCATAATCAAAAATAATATAGACATGTTCTATTATAGGAAATACTGGCTCATTTGAATTTTCAAAATAATAGGAAAATAAAAAAATAAAAATAGTTTTAATAAAATAATCATTCCGTTCATTTTCAGTAATTATCACATAATTGGTAATAGCTCAAAACAGGTCTATATCTTGTCAATTCATAAACAGGTATTTTACAGCATGGAGTAGGCTGATTTCGGACATCAATTTAACATACTGTTATTTGTTTATTATTTCCCCTTAGATTGACAAACATATATATGCATTTGATCTGTCCTTTTCTTAAATTACCACGAAATAGGTGTTTTGAAGTTGGATAGAGTATTATTAATTATAAAAGTTGTTTAATGAAGGTCGACGATTTATTTTAAAAACACTAGACCTTGAGAATGGTAGAACAAATCGTGAGCTAAGAGTTAAATGAATCAAAGTTATTTGTTGTTCGTTAACAATCTTATGACTGTTTAGCCCAAATCTTAGAGGGTAAATGTGAATCATGATCAAATTGTTGATCATATGGTCCATAAACTGTCTTATATTGATATTGTTTTGTGTTCACCAGACATGAAGTTTTATACAAAATAATCGCCCACTTTCTCCTCATCCAGATATGGAAACTATAACTAATTAAGTAGCCAGCCGCAAGTCTCCGTTTTTTTTACACTCTATGCTTTGACCTAATTTGTCGAGTTTCCAGGTCTACACTTGATTGAAATCAAACTTGCAGCCAATAATGGGTAGATCTGCCCAAGCTGTACGAGCTGATGATATAATTCATATTTTAAAATCATTGATAGCTTGACGAGGTTGAGAAATTCGTTCGTGTAACTTTTATTCATTGTTTACTTCTTTGAATAATAACCTTCTTCTTAAATTTTGGTCTAGTGGGAGAGCGTAAAGAACAGGATAATTGTTACCATTTATTGTACTGCACAATGCTAATAACTGATTTTAGTTGTTAGGGCAGTAAGCGAATGTCCCATCCCCCAAAATTCTCTCACTCCCGCATTGAACTTCCAGGCTCTCTTTGCAAGAAAAAGTTACGATACAATTCAGAGAATTGTTTGGTAAGAAAAATGAATAACCTTTGTTAGAGTTGACGTATATGAATCCAAACCAAGATATAACCTATTTATTGGATGGAGGAAGCCATGTGGGAAACAAGGGAGCATGTGCAGTCTATCAATTGTTGCAGATACTTGGTCGATCTATCGTCGTAGTGTTTTCAAAATTATATCTGATTAGAGAAGTGCAATTTATAATGATTTTGTTCAGCGGAACATTAATATCCTCCATAGCTCTAAACATGCACATTAGAGCTATGGTCAGTAATTTTGACCTACACTGCATCTATATACAATGTCATGTGACGTCCCATTTTTTATGAATAATTAGCCTTGTGATACCTAAATACGTTAAAACACAGTTTATTGCACTTTTCAGCAAACAATTCGGTTGAGCGCATCGAGCTTGTGATATCAATTTTATCAAAACCTTTCGCTCACCTAATTTATTATTTAAATTTTTACCACCACGTTTTACTAACCATTCAATTTATACGATTATGTACTAATTACGATACTGTGATAGGTATGGTGACGGTTGAATTTACAGGAAGTGTACCCATATTTGTGTGAACAGAGAGTGGAAAACCATTTAGAAAATCCATCCTCAGTACACCTATCTGGGGTTTGAACCTCGATTTTTCCATCCTCGGCAGTCCAGTGTATTGCAATAGTGACGCCTTAATAATTAGGCCACCAAATAATGTTTGACGGAATTGAGATATGGAATAACATTTAAGTAAACATAGTAATGAATCTCGTCTATGCTTTCTGGCAAATATTTCCTTGTAAAACTCCTTGTGACATAATTAGCATAGGCCCGTTATAATAACTTGATTACCCGCTTCGGTGGCTGCTTGGTATAATGCATTACTCACCCGGTAGACTATACTTACAATAATGGGGATATTGAGGTTCATATCTCTGTCGGGTGTACTGAGGGTGAGTTGGAAAATTGTTTTCTAATCCCCCTCAAATAAAATGCAGGTACACTTCCTCTAAATATAACCTTAATAGTCCCTAAAACCACAAGCGTAATTAGCACATATATGTAAAACCCGAATGGGATGTAAAACAAACGCGGTGATAAAACAAAGTTGATTTATCAGAATAAACAAAATATTACGTACATCATGCTATAATTTTTTCCCAAACAATATTAGTGTATTATATTGTATAAAAAAACCACCATATCTAACTTTTTAAAGCATATTTAATATTTTTGATTCAAGTTCACTTCAAATTGAAAAATTGGACTGTCTATATTCTTATATAAAATATCAATTTAAATAAATATGTCTTTTCATTATAGTCCCGACATTATAGTGGAATACGTAAAGGCGGACCGTGTTCAAATCGCATTCCGATTTTCATTTTTTATTTATATTTTAATATTTTTTTATCACCGTATCTTATTGCCCGTTCGGGTTATACGTTTATGAAATAATTACTTTAATGGGTTTATGGAATAAGCACCTCTAATAAAGAGGAAGCGTACCCACATTTTTGTGGAGGGAAAGTGGAAAATAAATTTTGGAATACCACCCTCAGTACACCCGATTGAGATTCGAACCTCGATCTCTCTGTCATCGGCAGTCTATTCTACCACGAGAGTACCGCGTTAGACCACGTGACCACAGAAGTGGGCTATTTAAAGATTGGTATTTAAAATATATATGACTTTATTTATTTCAAACAAATTTTCCTGTTAACTGGGTTTGTGTAAACTGCTTAAGACCTTTTATATGACTTGACGTGCATTAAAGAAAACAGTTTAAGCTAAATTCCTTGATGTAATAAGAACATTATATCCAAAGAGATTATAGCATATTTAAAGCTCCATGTGATTATTCATTAAATATAAAGGTGAATTAAGCTAATCAACATACTTACTCATGTGACATCAGCTGTAAGCATATTCAAGGTCAATTATTTCAATGATTAAGATAATTATTCTTTCTCTGATAAAACCATAAGCCTACATAGATTAACAATTTAATAACAATAATATAGATTAGTTTTATTGTTTATCTCCTCGTAGGAATTTTTTTGTTCGTGGATACAGCTACTAATCTATTTACAATCCTTTAATGCCTCTTAAATAGGAATTCAAAGTTCTCCTGTGGGCCTGCCTTACTTTGCGTCATTAGTCTTTATTTTAGTTTCTGAAGTTTTTTAACCGATCTGTGCTATCCACTTATTTATACTAATAGCGTAGTGGCTAAGAAGTTATAACTTATAGGAGGAAATTTGTTTATATTTATGTAGAGAAAAGAGTTGGGGAGCTATTGAAGTGAAAAAACCTCAGCATACTGGACCGGCAATGGAAACCCAAACTTCCCATCAACAGCAAACCAGATTATAATAAATATATATATTTTTTACGCGACCACTGGTGAGTTTTGTTTATTTTCTGATAATTGATTAAATACATGCTATTTCCCTTCCACTTCTCAATACCAGCACGGGCCTTACGCCGTTTAGCAACGCTTATAGGCTAGGGATGACCAAGTTATTATTTAGAGGAAATGTTTCTCCATTTCTGTATCAGGAGAGGGGAAAGTAACATATGTAAAACCGTCCTCTGTAAACGCGCGCACTCGAATTGTGGAATCAGGTAAATCTTACAGCAAGCATTCAATCAGGCCTCACTTGAATTGGGGAATAAAGTATACCTGTCAGCCGGTCCACATGAATTGCGGACCATCCTGTAATCTCATTCAACTCCTAACCACTACTATAACCAAGCCTAACCTAGTTTAGCCTAGTTTAACCTAACATAGCCTAACCTAGTTTAACCTAACCTAGTCTCACCTAGTTTAACCTAACCTAGTCTAACCTAGTTTAACCTAACCTAGCCTAACCCAACCTAGTTTAACCTAACCTAGTCTAACATAGTTTAAACTAACCTAGCCTAACCTAGTTTAACCTAACCTAGCCTCCATGTTCTATTCCGAACAGATTCATCCTGAATTTAATGGTGGAGGGTATTACCGAGTTCGAATGAGTTTTCCGCAATTCGTGTGCAGCGTGGTAAACTCACTCGGGATTCGAAAGTTGACCCTCCCATCAATGTCTAACTATATTAGATTAGCTTAACGTTTATTCCACTTGCTGACTGATGTTGTTTTAATTAAATAAGATTAAATATTTGGATTTTAACATTTCCATTCATTTAAACATGGAATTGATATTGTAGAGTATTGTTCTTATAATGATGATGATGATGGTGATAATAATATTTTTTCAATTTTTCTATTTGCCTTTATTATAGTGCTGGCCAACACTGACAAGTACACAAGTACCTCATAAATAAATATTATAATTACACGAGAAGACAAGATAAACAATAATAGCTAAATAATTTTATATATTGATGAATAGCTATGATAAAAACTTAATAAAAATTATAAGAATAAAAATTACAATAATAACAAATAACTAAAGAGTAGTAAAGCATACATATTTTAAAAACAGTTCACCTACCCCGTTACCTATCTGTTAATAATTGGGGGAATGATATAGCATTAACCTAGATAGAGAAGCAGGTACACATATATAGATATATATTTAATGAGAACAAGAGATAATTAAGAGTATAGTGATTTAATGAAGCAAGGTACATAGTCAATTGTTGACACATAATCTCAGTAAATACTGTATATAAAATATTATTAAAATATTAGCTAATATTGCCTATATTACAGTCAACAAATGGCGTGAGGCACCGGATGGATGTACTCAGACAACTCAGTTATGCTTTAAACCAACCATTATTCTAGTATGTAGACCGTGCACATACAGTAAATATTTGTATTGGGCAAGTTCAAGTTCAGTTTATATGAGCAACATGGATATAATGCAAAAACCACTTCCAAGAGGTAAGACAAAACTACAAGGAGATATTAGAAACTACGGGCCATGCCGGGTAGGCAGAAACGCCCCACAATTTACACCCAACAAAATATACAAGATAAGAAAACAAAGACAGCTCCAGCCAAGCCTGAGAGGCAGAAGTGGTTCATGAGCCCAATACTCCAAAGGGGAGTATTAAAATATGCATGAAAGGTTAACCACGAGCCAATCTCGATGGGCATAGACGGTCTACAGGTTAATCACCCAAACCAGAGTTTAGGATAGACAAGTGTACCTAGATAGGTATCGTTCCCAGGCCTTCATATAACCTGAACTATTGCTATCCCTGGCAAGCTACCTGTAAAATACATTAGTGGACACACAGTGTGCGTTGAGGGATTCACAATCCCATTGAGTGGCTGGCCCAAATGGCCAAGTCCAAGATACGAGTGAAGCACGGTATACAACAAGTGTTGTTAGCAATATGTTTACATAATTACGGAGACATAAATCCACACTAACCTTACATAACTAACCTAACAAGGTAACAATTATAATGTCCCAGTGAAAACAGTTTTTATTCCTAATTCCTAACAACTAACAGAAAAGTTTCTCCATAGAGCCTGCCACGAGGTAGGCTATTCCAAATCTTTGCCATACTATCTGTCTATCCTTGCAAATTCCTTCTGTATAGTGGAGCCATCGCCTCAAACTGTAAGTCCACCGTAGAAATGTAAGTCTGCTCGACGTGATGAGTGCGCACTGTGTAGTAATTGTGCTGATTGTGGTTGCTCATTCCAACCGAGCGGGAGAATATATAGTATGTATAATCCGCGTGGACTAGTGGTCAGCACGGAGAGGTGGGGGAATTTTCCATCAACATCCAGGACATCGACTCGTGTCGGCTAACAGCATTCAAGCTGCTTTCAGTTGACTCATAGACTTTGTTTAACGTGGAGTTCTCACCATGTGGCCGCGGTCGGTCACTTTTCTCGGGGTCGCTCCTTCCGATGGGGCTTCGGGCTTGAAGGAAGAGTCAGCGAAGTGGGTTTGTAAATAAAACAAATATATGTTACGAGTTTAGCATTTAACAATAGCATACCATTTTTTAACTCTTGACGACTTTCTTGCATTAACTAATATTCATAATTTACGATTGAACGGGGCTAAGCCATTTTAGCCCGTTACTACAGTAACCATATACAAAAACTAAGTCAGAACATAGTAAATTTCAATATTATAGGCAGAACCTCTACATGATAAAATGTTGATATGGGAGTTCCTTAAATAACTCTCTGAGCATAGCTTTTATTTTATGATAGAAGTCTAATTCAACAAATCTATAATCGGTGCTATGGATACAATGCCCTAAAGGGCTCACCTTATATGATCTAGTGAGAAAAAGTAATTTTGGATTACGAGAAGCCCGAGAAGAGATATGAACACCTACATGATCAAGGGCAAATTTGCAAGAAATTTTGCTACTGAAAATATTAAAAACACAAAGGTCATCACAATAAAGTTCACGCGAGAGTGAGAGTTTGGAGCTCTAAGAGGTTTCGAATTCTGTCACAGTTATAATAAATCCGGTTAGTTAGATATTTATCTTAGCACGCAGTGACAAACTTTCTTTGATAATTTTACAATCTGAGAGAGTCAGTTAAGGTAATGGAATTACAAGCAACAAATGCATATTTTAACTTATATATATCCATGGCATAGCACAGACAAAAATTCAACTTTCTTAAATTATGAAGTAATAAATTTAATAAGTCCAACTAATTTCAATGATTGGGAAATTACATGGTTAACATGATAGTGGAAGTAAATTTTGTTATCCATAAGATCACCTAGTGCATTAATATAAAGGGCACGAACTATGTTTTCACTGCCCAATTTAAAAAGAAAGTATTTGTTTTCGTGGTAAAATATATAGATTTGGTCTTAGATTTATTAATAGAAATTCCATTTTCAAAAAACCATTGTAGAATACAATTTATATCATTTTGTAAATCTATACAATATGAAATTGATTTATTATTATTATTATTATTAGCACCGCGTCTTACTACCCGTTCGGGCTATACGCACTTACGCTAGGGTTATTGTGAGATGAAATGGAGGACCTTACAGTTTAACGTGGAATCCGAACCACGGTGGAGGCCTGGCATTCCCCACATTCACAAGATGTCTTGTCAGAGGTGCAGGAAGGGTCTGTAATTCAGATAAATCTGTGCCGGCACCGAGGATTGAACCCCAGCCGTCAGTACAGAAGTCTGACACCTTACCCCTAGAATTGTCCGGATTTTCAAATGTAATGTCAATAACTGTATACATATGTAATGTATTGACTAGAGGATACATGACTCTCGGGAGTCTACTGTATTGCAAAATAGAGGCTGAAGGGTTCGAAAAATACAGTACACAAAATATTTTAATAAGTATATTGAATAAGAACATGTACATTATGTAGTTTAGATTAATAAATCTACAATAATTTCTAAAAAACACAATAATCTACAGTAATTAATGGAAACTTACTGTGTAAAAAAGTCCTTAATGGTTTTTTGTACAAGACTTGACGTACGTTTCTTTGCAGCCACTTCTCTCAGTCTGAAGTACGAGTTGTGTCACCGTCCCCTCAGGTTGTCCCTCTAACCAGTTCATAGCTGTCTGGAATGCTTCATGGGCGTCTGAGGGTGAAGGACCAGCAGCTTTCTTCAGCATCCATTTCTTCATCGTCGTCACTCTCTCTTACATTGCTTCCATTATCATTGTCCTCAATTAACATTTCTCAGTCTGAAATACGAGTTGTGTCGCCGTCCCCTCAGGTTGTCTCTCTAACCAGTTCATAGCTGTCTGGATTGCTTCATAGGCATCTGAGTGTGAAGGACTGGCAGCTTCTTCAGCATCCATTTCTTCATCGTCGTCACTCTCTCTTACATTGTTTCCA
This sequence comes from Timema shepardi, assembly GCA_902151425.1. NCBI lineage: Eukaryota > Metazoa > Arthropoda > Insecta > Phasmatodea > Timematidae > Timema > Timema shepardi. Next base: position 124,690 of record CABFVX010001503.1, on the reverse strand, counting down.
TTATCATTGTCCTCAATTAACATTTCTCAGTCTGAAGTACGAGTTGTGTCGCCGTCCCCTCAGGTTGTCTCTCTAACCAGTTAACCAGTTCATAGCTGTCTGGATTGCTTCATAGGCGTCTGAGTGTGAAGGACTGGCAGCTTCTTCAGCATCCATTTCTTCATCGTCTTCACTCTCTCTTACATTGCTTCCATTATCATTGTCCTCAATTACCTGATTAACTATTTTGTCATCATTCAAATGCTGATAACCAGGGTGATTGCCATCACTTTCAAACCACTCCCTTACGTCAAATTCATCGCACCGTTCAAATCCAGGCAATGTCTGGAATAGAGCCACAACTTCGGCATCAGTAGGAGTGTTGGCGTCCGATGGAGTTTGAGAGTTTGCCTCATCTTGTTCTTGACTTGGGGTTTCGGGGATTGGCCAGAGTTTTTTCCAGGCATTTTTAAAGCTGTCGTCAGTGAGAGATCCCCAGGCATCCGCTACCATATAAATGGCGTCCTTTAGGCTGAGGTTTTTCACAAACTGTAGCACACGTTCTTCGTCTGTTTCAGCTAGCAAGAGATGGTGAAGCATCTGTTTTCTACAAATTCTTTCCTATTTTCTATGACCCCCTGGTCCATCGGTTGTAGTATGGAGTTTATATTTGGAGGCAGGAACATGACTTGAATATTATCGTCTATTTTGTTCAAGACATCAAGGCCGGGGTGAGTTGGGACATTCTCAATGATGAGGATAACCTTGCCTTTTTTTTTGTTTCCTATGTTTATAACACTGGGAATGAAAATATCTTTGTACCATTCATTAAAAATTGCTGCATCCATCCATTGTTTTTTTTTGTGACCTGTAAAGTACAGGTAAGGTTTTAATTTTCTTAGAGCATTGTGGATTTTTACTTTTTCCAATAGCCAACAGATCCAAAGCGTGAGAACCACTTGCGTTAGCACAAACCATTGTTGTCACTCTTTCTTTTGCGACCTTGAAGCCAGGAGCGGACTTTTCTCTAAGAGAAGCCAATGACTTCCAGGGTAGGGAACGCCAATTTAGCCCAGTTTCGTTCATTTCTCTTTTGTAGGCCTCCTCAATTGTCATGCTAACAAATTTTTCCCTAAATATCATTGCGGCAGAATTATCAACAGATAATATTTCACCTTGGACATCCAGTTCTCTAAACCCGTGCCTCATTTTAAAATTCTTCATCCAACCCGAACTAGCTTTGAAATCTGTAGGCCCGCCAAGTTTTTCATTCATCTGGATCGCCTTTTCCCAAATGAGTGGACGGGATATAGCCTCACCTAAACTTCTCCTCTGCGTAAACAAAGTGTACATAGCGTCTTACAATGCACTGTCTTTAGCCGTTCTTGTGGTTTTTATTTTATGTGAACCTTCTTCAGAATCTAGGTTTGAAGCAAAACGTTGCAAACTGTCTTTGTTTGCTTTAATGTTACTAATGGTTGAAGTTCCCACACCATATATTTTAGCGAGAGATGCTCCACATTCCCCTTTAGACAGTCTTCGTAGAATATCTAACTTATCCTCTATAGAAAAAAATTTATGTTTCCTTTCATTTGATAATGATGACATGATTAACAAAGTAAAAATATGTACCATTTTAACTCGCACACTAAAACGTCTTAAGACAACTATACGACGAAGGTTTCACCACTGCTGTAAAGTTTGTAAATGATAGCACATAACTGAGCCAAGCACGTGACCAAGGAGAGGTGACTGACTAAGTTGTTGAACTCTCAAGGACACCTTCCACTACCTCCCCTACCTACTCTCAGCGCCGATCCGGATTTGCGACGCTCAAGATTTTTGACGTCCGGATTTCCAACGCTCTACTCTATAGGCTAACAAATAGCTGAAAATTCTGGCACATACTTTAAAAATAAAACTTTGATTTACATCTGCCCCGGCACATCTGGAAGAACTCAATAAGAGTAAAACGGGTGACGGATACAGATTTTTTAACGATTTTGTTAATTGTTTGTAAGTCAGTGGCTGTCTTATTACTAGTAAGCAAATTGCGTACGCGTGAACGCTGAACAGGCTAATCTTCACGGAGGTTGGAGTTCGCTGACTTATTTTTTCAACGGGTCATTGCCATAAATCCATCTTCTGCACTTGCCGACGTATACTGCAATCCAGTTGATGATTGCGTAATAATCTTGTAGTCATTAGCAGAGCTTGTTTTATTAGAATGTCTGGTTTGGCTAAAAGTGTATTATTATTAATATTAGCACCGCGTCTTACTACCCGTTCAGGTTATACGCACTTAAGCTAATGTGTAATGGTAGGGTGATTGTGAGATGAAATGAAGGACCTACAGTTTAACGTGGAATCCGAACCACGGTGGAGGCCTGGCATTCCCCACATTCACAAGATGTCTTGTCAGAGGTGAAGGAAGGGTTTGGTAATCAGATAAATCTGTGCCGGGACCGAGGATTGAACCCCGGGCGCCAGCACAGAAGTCTGACACCTTACCCCTAGACCAACAGGTCACCGGCTAAAAGTTAATTTAAGAGATTTTTGTGAATTTGATCAGTTAGAAGTACAATCGATTTGAGCATTAGAGTGTGATGTAGAGAGCATTGGGTTTCAACGGAAACTAAACATACCGGGTACTTATAAATAGAATCTCTGAAATTTGGGATTTCAAAACAGAATTATCGTTTCTCAAATCCTTCACATGAGTAGGCAGATCGTAAACCATACTTATTAGGGGATTTATCAGCTGTCTTGTAACTGTTTCGCGATAAGCTGATTGATTTTGAGTAGATTATCAAAATACTTTCTTACTTGAGGAGGCTTCTTCAGCCACTCAGGAAGAAAAGAGCAGATGTAGAATTTGCAAGGGTATTATCCCCAAATGAAGCTCTTGCGGTTTTGCTACAAGTTATACACTTTAATCTGAATATTCTATCTTTAATTAAAAACCCTCATATTCCACTTCATTAATTTTGACACAGTCTATATGAAACCTTGCTTTACAAGGGTCAGCACACCAAATAAGCCTGTGTCGGTAAAAACACGCAGGGGAGCATTTTGCACAATTTTCCTCAATGCCCGGCATCTTGAATTAAATAGCAGCTCACCTGACCTAAGGAAGGGCAAACTCACACAAAACACAACACTCAGAATACAGAATGGGGTCACTTGTGGAGCTTAGTAAAACACATCCACTCATGGTAAGCGCCAACCAACTAATGATATAATAATAATAAATAAATAATAACGTGCCTGTGTTACATCTTTCTGTAGCTCAGTTTGAGGAAAGATTAGTCAATTATAATATACTGTTGCCCATAGGACGGGGTGGAGGTATATAGGTCATCAACTAGCTTAAGCCTTAATTAAGCTAATCAAACCTTGGTGACCATGGGGATTATTCCCCTTTCAAGAAAAATCCCCCCAGTACCAGCGAGAATTCGCACCCGGGACCGTTATGTCAGCAGCCAAGTGCTCTGACTACCATACCACGAGGCCGGTTGTTCTGATAATCAAATTTATAATGAGAAAGTAAAATTTTGTATTTCACTCGACAGGCTAATATCACGTTGTTCAGGCCGAATAATGATTTTGTTGACATCCAGATGTCGATTATATTTACACCGCTTGGTGTCGTATTTAAGATTTAGTCTTGGTAAACAACCAATAATCCAGAAATACGAATAACAACCAGTTTAGGTAGAATGAGGGGGCTGAAGTCCGAATATTGACTATAAACTCGGCACCAAGTCCCTTTATTCAACTATAAGTTAATGACGTTGACATAAATAGTTTTTAAAGAAGTTTTGGTTATATTTACCCGTGTTTGATTGCATAAAATAGTTAAGTTAACCATTTTGAAGGATATTAGAAAGTGTCGTTCTAATTAGCGCTACTATTATAGAGTAGTTGGTCAATGAAGAAGATTACACAGGTGACTTATTAAGTCACAATATAAGTTATTATACCTCCTTATTTTAAAATCTTAAGAGCATTGTACAGTAAAAAGATCAACCCAACGACAATTGTTAACTATAAACAGCAATTAGGAGTATTGTGTCTTCTACACTGTGCACGTTTTATTGAATTATGAGCCAAATGATTTATTTACGTTTGGTTACTTTTGTATCTCAGCTGCAGGTTTTGTTTAGGAAGAATTCAAAGGAGAAAGAAACCGTTTTGTTTGAACATAGTTTGTTGTGTAATTAATAGGCATATGTATCATTAAATAACGATTTTTGGAAAGATTCAAAGTATGTGTAAATCAAAATGTTATGATAATTATTTCAAGCAATTTTTATTATTTTGTCTTATATTTGTACTTATTAGCCGTCAAACTTTTAGTTTTTTTTATTGAATCTAATACTAATTGTCTGTGAAATATATTTGGAAAATATGAAGTAAACAGTTAAATTTGAAGTAACTGTACGTAGTAATATAACACAAGAATCGGATATAGGGTAAACTTCGTTTACACCAATGGTAGCAATACATTTAAAGAATATAATATTTGGATGTGGCCTAAACTGTACTCATAAACTATAACAGCTTGGCTATTTAATCATCATGATGCGCGCATTCGTATGATTGTCATTGTACTGGTGACAGCATAAAAGTCTCTTGATTCGAAAGTGACAGCGTTAACTGATAGCTCGTGGTCTTAATTGATCGCTCATATGTAGATGACTATTTCCGCTCATTCATTAAAGACCCTGACTTAAATAATGAGTGAAGAATGGCCCAAAGCACGTGACAGTTGATGTATAGATCAGTATTAAGAGCATAGTCATACTAACATAATGTCCTGGGTTCAATTAACGTGTATGCCATTTTAAATTTTAAAAAAAAATCTTATAAAAACCGTAATCGTTTTAAAAGTAAATATTACAAATAGAAATGTCGTTGTAATTAAAACAATAGATTATTTATATCCAGTGGAAGGAAATATATTATTTAAAACTACCTTCTACTATGATACAGTAACGTGCAGCTGTGGAGGAGAGGGCTCTATTGTGCCCGATGGCTCAGTCACATATATAACTAAATGCTACCACAACAGAGTGGTAATGTACTCTCTTGTACTCACACATCTCAATACAATTTAAACATTTCACTCATGTGTGATCTAGAGCTGAGTTTGTATGCCACCTGGTTTTTGTAAACGCTTCACCTTATGCAATATTCTATTTTGAGATTAGTAAAGAGAAAATACAGATTATATTAATTGTAGTCATTAACTGGCTCACGTTTAAAATACAAAATCAAATAGTACCCTGATGAAAAACTGCCAAAGTCAACTTCCTTACATGTCTACGACACAGAGATTGTAGTAAATCCAGCGTAAACATATAGGCTGTGCGAGTTTTGTGCAAATGTACAGCTCAAAACTATTTTTTCAAACCTTAACTCAATTTTTTATATTTTTATAGATTGTGTACAATCACCTACTAACGTAAGATACTTATATACATGGTCGACTTTTATGTTTTAGATCAAAGGTAGGCTACATATTTTTCAAAGTAGCTGACTATATGGCGAATGAAAAGTGAAACTCACCACACCATATAAATATTGAGAATTTAGGTTGTCCAATCGAACTTATAAAACAACGCACACTGTTTGTACACGTTCATTTATAACATGTACACTTTGAATACTCAGCTATAACTGCCTCAGACGCGTTTGGCGCAAATGGTTCATATTGACAGCTTAAGATAATTTAATGCGAAACTTGGCAATACTTTCTTCTGAAGATAGAGATAAAACGAAGAACTGGGAAAGGGAGTGACGGGAGGAGGGGGTTGGATGACATACAATATTGCACCAATGACTCATTAAAAAATCAGAATGCTTCCAAAGTAAAGCTGGAGTATATCAAGTTAAAACCAGCACACGTCAGTAAAAGGTTTATTTTATTTTAAAAGTTGGCAAACTTAAATTCGCCACACGTTTATGGCCATTACGCCACGTGTGGCGATTGGCGACATGGTTTCTCACTCGGTTGTAGATGATCCTCGAAATCAATGCTTTTAATTTAAAACAAATGAAATTAAAATCAATTTGTCAGAAACTAATAAATAGCAGGTAAAAGAGATTAGTGTTTGCAGAAATTTTGGCTACATCTTTGGATATTGTTTGAATTTAAAATTTTGAGGTGTATTCTTCTTTTGGAAGATTTCATTAAAAAGAATTGAATGTCAGTTGATTAAGACTTCGTGAATTATAGTAGAAAGGAATGATCGTTTTAAGTTTTAAATATAAGCCTATTGATAGACTTCCTCTCATTTTAAATTTACCCATGGTGACATTGGATACTAGCACAACTTGCCATGATAAGTATAGTCAAAATCCTGTTTAAGAGATATCCTTGACGGCAATTACAAGTGCCATTGGACGGTATATCATATTTTATTTTAAGTAGGTTAAGTATTTTCTGGAACATGGTGCGGAAGAACATTCCATTTAATCAGGAGGGTTGAAGTCTTACATACTACACTATGACCCTATATCACAAGCTGATATATAGTGGATCCTTCTATGGTAATCTTGTTACTTTTCAGTATGAGCGCGGAGTATTAGTCCGAGGGTTTAAACATAAACTACAATATTGCTATTTTTAGAATTAATAGCACTACTTGGATTATGATTTGTGCAATTGCAATATTAAATTTAAAAAAAAAATAAGCCAAGGGAATTATGCATGAATTATCGAGGAAGATATTCCTTGGAGAATAGGTTGTGAGTTCAAGCCAAGACCTGAGTTTCAAAATATTCAGTAGAACAGTGTTTTAAAATTATCATTAAAAGGAACCTTTACTTCGTGGATATGTGATAAGATAAATCCAGAATGTAACGAGACAGGGAATATATTTATAAGTAAATAAAGCGAGTCAATGAATTAATATGGCCCTAAAGTGTTTTTTTAGGAGGAAAATCAATCATTGGTATACAAAATGATTAAGTTGGTAGGCTGCGATAACTTGAATATAGTATTATAGATTATGTTTAACTTTTAATACTCACGAAATTAGGGTTTTTCTATATTTACCATTAAATTTTATCTTACGATAAACCAAAAACAATAATTATTACTCCCAACTGTCGACCTCAGGAGCAAGATAGTGTGTCTTTTTTCATAAAAAGAAGAAAATTTGAATTTTAAAATGCCAATTTGACTTTACAAATGGCTTACATGAGGGTAGGATATGAGAGAGTGGATTGGAGGTGGAAAGTGGGGAGTTTGAGGCAGGATCATTAAATGGAGAAACCCTTCTCCCCAAGATTGCAAATATTTTAATAGAAGCCTAAAACAAAGAGTTAGAATTATAAAAATATAATTTACAGCTATAAGGAAACATTATTTTCCCTCAATGGGGTGGTTGAATTATATTTGTAAGAAGGTACAGGAAACAGGAATAGAAACGTGTAAAAGGAAAGAACGAAACATTACTTTTACAATGAAAAGGAGAACAGTTCACATTTTACATGGTTACAATATTGTAATATACATATTATGCAAAGGTGTAACGATAAGATCAGATTTATGGCATAATATTAAAAAAGTATATAATTATAATAATTATAGACATTAAAATCTTCTAAAGCTAATCACTTATAAATAAATGGTATGGACTTTCTCACTTCATTGTTTAAAATTGGAGATATTTACCCAAAACCCGCAATTTATGTGAAACTAAATAATATACACTAGCAAACCCAGGCATAAATAACGTTATACTTACGTAACACATTTTTTGACTCACGGTTTTAAATTCTATAGTTTTATTTTTGGAGAACTTAAGTCCTCATTTGTATATTTGGAAAAAAAAGAGTTGATATTGGGCTCACAAGGGTTAACACTTCGTATTAAAATTTCGAATTCTGGTTAAAATTTTCAACATTTTAATAGAGGTTGCATATCTTATGGCTATCATATTGCTATTAAATTTCTAATATATAAATTTAGACCAATAAAAAGTAAATATTGACTATTTAGTCTAAAATGATAGATAGATCATTGCTGTACAAACATTTTTCCTACGAGGTTAAGGGAAAAAGAGCATACATTTTTTGAGAGACCTACTTCAACTTACTATTAATGCGTTAAAGCTTAAGTAGTACTTCTTCACAGCAAAGCTCACAAAATTGTATTAAGATAGTTGCCAATATCTAAGAAACTATTGGTTTTATTAAGCTATATTCCAAATTAAAATTATTTATTTTTAATAGAACTACGATTTTACAACGATCAGCTATTTATTATCTTAAATAGCTGCATAGACAAAGAAAATTTCCGGGTCTGTATAGTACCATAAAAGTCATTCTCATAGGAAAATTAAAATAGCCATTTTCTTTATAATCTTAATCTACGCCTAGATACGAATTTTAATCAAAATCGTTAAAGTCAATTTTGAAATTTTCAAAGTCAGTTTTTTCTCTTTTGACTCATTAACAATCTACTCTTAATTTTAGGGTTAAACAAACACACAGACAGACGCTATTACCGAAACCATTTTGTAGGATTCATGAGGTCATGGAACGTCGACTTCTATGAACATCTCGGTTTAGACTTTTTGTTTTTACGGTCGCAATAGTGTTTTAAAAGTTAAGAAATTTATATATATTTGCGTATGGATTGAAAATTATTGGTTTTATAAAATTATGTTATAAATATGTTTATAATAATATGTTTAAACAAAAAATTTATTATAATTATACCTACATATTTGCAATAATAAGTATTTTTATATCTCAAAGAGTTACAGAGATATGATAAAAAAAATAGAATCTACGCATAGGACTGGAACCTTTAAAGTCATTTTGATAAAATATTGAGAGAAGCCATTTTGTTTGTAATATTAATCGATGCTTGATAGTTAGATTTTATCAAAATCGCTGGAGCCAGTTTTTATGAAATTTTTTTTCTTCTATTTTTGCCCTTTAGTAAACTAACCTTAATGTAAGGTTAGATATCCAATTCCAAAATACCTTGGGGCAACCCTATGAAAACCCTAGATACCAAGTCTTAGCCCGATCGGTAAAATAGGTTAAGCTCTACTCCATGGTACATACGGACAGACCAATAGCAGTGCAAAAACCACTTTTTTGGATTCCGGGGGGTCATTAAACTTCTTACACTCATCAAATTCTTGAGACCAATTTTTTGACGATCACAATACTTTTTCTACCTGTAAGTTAGCGAGACAGTATAAAATAAGTAGAAGTATAAGAAATACAATAAATTATCTCCCCTTTCTCTTTAAATTTTTGGGAGTGTTACTGTTTTAGATTAAGTTTATCAAATATATTATTCTTTCTTGTAGGTTTACTTACAGAGTAGTAATTTTTTTTAGTAGATTTATAGTATGAGCAAATTATTTCAAAAATCAAAATTTGTCCTAAATTTTAAACTTCCTATTCCCTCCTTACTTCTTCACACTCCTTCATTACTAACGAACCTATTCCTAGAAATTCGCGAGACAGTAAATCAATGTTAATTTTCCATCTGTTTAGCTACGTAAAATCTTATTCAAGCTGTCTGAAATCCAATTACGCTTTAACCCCCACTCTCTTACAACTCCTCTTCTCACCCCTACCAAGGTCGAGGAGTTTTGAACTCATCAACGGGTTTAAGGGTTGCTAACCCTCACCACCTCTTTGTGACTTCTCACCCTTTCAGCATCATCTTGTTATAACGAGAGACCACGTCTTCCAATTTCCCAACAAACTTAAGAATCAAATTTAAACAGTGCCACACTGTTTCTAGCTTCTCATCACGTACCGATAATGAATTATTATACATTACTATAGTCGGATCACGATAATAATCTTTTAGAGCATTCAAGAATAAGTGTATCAGTGAGACAATTGACACAAGGTTATGGAGTTTATTTTAAATATGTTACAATTTTCATTTGTCAAAATCGACAACGTAAGAACACGGCCTTAGCAAATAATGTTTTTTTAAAGTGAGAGAAAAGAAAAAAAGCATACAGACGAATTATTGTTATGAAAAGTGAAACAGAACGTAAGAAGTTTTGAGACATAGACAAAGAGAAAAATACGAATGCAAAGAATGTATTAAAAGATAGTAAAGAGACAATGGGATGAAAAGAAGGAGAATTAATGCAGAATGATTTTGAAGGAATTAAGATGTTCTAGAAGTGAATAAAGAGAACAATACAAAGAGTGCAAGAAAATACCTATGGCATTTAGAATGAACGTGGTGAGATGCTCTGGGATGAAAACAGTGTATGAGAGCGATGGAGGTAGTGTTTTGAGCATTTTTATGACGAAGACTTAGACAAAATCGCATAAAATAGGGAAAATGTTATAATTAGTGAAATAATTAACGAGGCTGGCGTGCTAAAAGCTGTGAAGGTGCTAAATAATGGCAAGGCTGTGGGCGTATATTGGCTCACAAGTGAAATCATTAAGTATGGCGGAATGGTACTACTTGCCAGATTGTGTGCTAGGTTTTTGAGTATTTCTAGTGACTGGAAGAATGCTGTAGTTGTTCTTTTGTACAAAGGCAAAGGCAGTATGAGTGAATGTTAGAACTATAAGGCAATTAGTTTACTGAGTAGGCCTATTCTAGGTAAAGTTGTATGGAGAGGTATAATTGAGAGGATGACTGGAAAAAACTGTGAACAAGATTTGTGGTGTATGATTTGGTTTCACTCTAGATAATAGTTACGTGGACCAGAGTTTTGTATTGCCGCTAGTGATTGAGAAATGTATGGCAGTACGGAAGAAAATATTTTGTGCATTAGTTGATCTGAAAAAAAAACGTGCAATTGGGTCAATATGATTATGTTATGGAATATTCTTAGAACGTATGGTGTGGGTGCATGGTTAGTATATTCAATTAAGGTGGTGTATAATGGAAGAAAAGCGTGCGTTAAGGTAGATGGAGCTTTGAGCAAATGGTGTGACATTGAGCAGGGTGTTAAAAAAGGTTGTGTTATGTCTTCATGGTTGTTTAATTTATCCAGGGATAAATGTATGAGGGATGCTTGTGTGCACGCGGTTGGTGTACAAATGGACAATGTGAATGTGAGAGTGCTGTTATATACAAATGCTAGCGTAATGATTTAGGATTAATGTGAATTTCAGAATGCATTAAATCTTTTGAATATGGTGTTAGGCATAATGGTTCTTCGTACAAATATCTCTAAACGTGGGGTGATATTTATTGATAAATACGGATCAAGAAATGATTGTCAGCATAGAATAAATTGAAAACTTTCAGAACAAGTGATTGATTTTGTATATCAGGGCAGAATGTTATGTAAAAATTGAAGTACAAACGGTGACATAGACAGATGGATGAATTCATCTCGAGGATTAGTTGTATGTATATGAATTATTGAAAAGAATGAGATAGTATATAAATATGTAAAGATGGCAGTATATACAAGTGTGTTAGCATCAACATTGTTGCATGGATGTTAAATGTGGGTTTGCTAAAAAAAAGAACATAGTTACTGTGGTTGGAATGAGCTATCTAAAAAATGTAAATAGAAAAACTCGTATCAACAGAGTCAGTAGTGAATGGGTACTGAAGGTGGGTGATTTGTAAGGTAATCCAATAGGTCAATGTGAAAGAGGCGTATGACTTTGGTTTGGGCATGTTGGAAGAATGAGGGTGGATCGAGTGATTAAGCAAATATATGAAGGTAGAGTGTGTGTGGATTAAATGGAATTTGTAGGAATTTTAAGACCTGACTAAATGTGGTAGACGAATGGGTGAAAGAGAAAAACACTAAGATTTTTTATAATAAAGGAACATTCAAGACACGGTGTATGGATGTTGTCGAAGTGAAAGGAGTATACAAGTAAAGGATAGTGTGATAAAAGTTAGTGAAGATGGATAAAGTTAATACTTTTTTATCTATCTTCATAGTTTCTTCCCTAAGCTGTGCTGTAAAGGAACGACGTGATTATATATGTATGAATGTATGTATGTATGTATATATGTATGTATGTATGTATGTATGTATGTATGTATGTATGTTTGTTTGTTTTTATGTATGTATGTATGTATGTATGTATGTATGTATGTATGTATGTATGTATGTATGTATGTATGTATGTATGTATGTATGTATGTATGTATGTATGTATGTATGTATGTATGTATGTAT
>CABFVX010001503.1:83185-111237 GCA_902151425.1 Timema shepardi | reverse complement strand
GATTTGAAGCCTGATATCCCCGTCATTGACAGTCCAGTCTATTTTGAGAATGACGCCTTAGACCATCAACCATCGAAGCTAAGAACATTTTGTTGATTTTGCGTTAGCACCAGGTTTATTAATGTGTTAGAATAAGAAGCTAAGTTATGATGTAATAATCCCGCATTAGTGTAAAAGTTAGATGTAAAAACCACAATGGTGGTAACTATCAGCCCAATCCACTCAGTCGGAATGATTACTCTTATTCAAGCTACTCTAAAACCTTATTAGACCGTGTGACAAACGGTATGAGTGTATGGTTGTTACAAACTGTCAAATGCAATTAATATGGGCAAATAAAATACTCAACAAAGCTATTTTAAATTTACTATTTAAATATGAGCATTGCTAAAGGTTTTTAAAAGAGCAGAAGTTATTTCGATGCGGATATTGGCCTACATTTGGTGTATTTTACTAGATACTGTGTATGTACTATGTTGAATCGAGTACAGTTCACCAAATAATAATGTTAATGTTATTTTGCACGATTGTAAATCTAAAGTGTGTGAACGTGTTTTTAAATCTAGTCAAGAAAGCTAGTATAAATACTCTACTAGTATGTAGCTCACGCGTTTGAAAAAGTAGGTGCATTTTTGAACATTTTTCCGTTCCCCACCAGCCCTCATGTTCTGTTTCTATATAACCCGCTTCAGGTGTAGCATGTTCTAGGGCATCCCACTCGCAATAGACTAGACTGTCGATGACAGGAAGTTCGGGGTTAGAATCTCGGTCAGGTGTACTGAGGGTAGTTTTTCATAAATGGTCTTCACTCTCCTTCCATGCAAATAAGGGTAGCCTACACCTAGAATAGTGTTATTTAGGAGGTCAAACAATACTTACACCTAGCATAGTGTTATTTAGGAGGTTACATAATACTTAGGGCCAGTTTCATAGTCAAATTTAGTACGCCTCAAGTGCAGCGCCACACTAAATACAAGACGACACCTACCTAGACTCGAATGGAATGGGCCAGTTTCCTATGCGAGAATGACCCATTCCATTCTGGTTTAGGTAGGTGTCGTCTTGTATTTAGTGTAGCACCGCACTTGAGGCGTACTAAATTAGACTATGAAACTGGCCCTTACACCTAACATAGTGTTATTTAGGAGGTCAGACAATACATAGACCTAGCATAGTGTTATTTAGGAGGTCAGACAATACATAGACCTAGCATAGTGCTATTTAGGAGGTTAGACAATACTTAGACCTAGCATTGTGTTATTTAGCAGGTCAAACAATACCTAGACCTAGCATAGTGTTATTTAGGAGGTCAGATAATACCTAGACATAGCACAGTGTTATTTATGAGGTCAGACAATACCTAGACCTAGCAAACAGTATTGTTTAGGATTTGAATTGACTATTCTGTCACTTAGCCCACTCTTAAATGGATTATATCAAAGTTTATCGAGCAGTTGGTCCTCTCGTGTCGACCACTTTGTTGTCTATCACTTTGCCTGCTCCCTGTATATATATGCATGTATGCACGCATGTAGGTAGGTAGGTGAGTAGTGGGTGGGTAGGTACGTGTTTATTTAATTAGCTCTTTATTATGCAAATCTACACATGGATTACAAATTAACTTTTTTCTATAAAATACAAAACACCCAGCCATTAACTCTTCACCATCATTTGATAAAGATGCTTTTATGTTAATGAATATTTTAAGTGTACCTAAAAAGCCTGATGAGTTTAAATATGACGCACGTCTTGGGTACTTTTACAAGTACTTTCTGCCCGTGGAGACTGTTTTTGCTACGAGACCTAAGTTTTTAATGCTAGTAAAGAACCTGAAGAGAACGTAAATGAGTGTCTGGCAAAAATACTGGAATTGGTGGCAAATTGTGAGTTTGACACCAATATAGACTTTGCTCTAATACATACATTTGTCTTAGGCATGGGTCAGGGTCGAATTCATGATAGGATTTTTGAAGAAAAGGCCACTAAAATGACGATTGACAAAGCAGTATAGCTTGCTAGTGCTAAGTGTCTTCACTTCAATCAGTTAGCATATATTAAGATAAAAAAGGAGCTAGTTTGTCATATGTCTACAAGGGATAGCCAAAGTAGACAAATTAGTCGATAAAAACACCAGTCTGGTTACTCTAAAGTGGATCAGTGGGATCTTTGTGCAGGTTAAAGCCATGATTCAGAAAACTGTAAATATCGTTGTTACACATGCAAGATTTGCTCACAGATTGAACATTTAGTAAGGGTATGCAGAAATAAGGGTAGATTGAATAACATAAATAAAAATAAGTCTTATTTCAAAGGGAAAATTCAAGAAACTACACACTTTTTTATCTGAAGATGTCAAAGATGATATTGAAAGCTTGTACAAGATTAATGAGGTGAAAAAGAGAACCGGAGTTAAAATGTTGTTTTAAAGATTAACAATGTAAGCATTAAAGTTCACCTGATGCCAGCTGCCTTAGCTTAATTATAATACCGCTGAAATAGTTTAGTCAAAAGTTCCCTAATTTAGTACTAGCTTCAACTTCCAAAACCTTTGATTCGTATTTCAAGGAAAAATCGATACCGTTAGGTACAATCATAGTCAAGGTCGAATATAATGGACACATTTTTTGTGAACCATCAATTTTTGTGGTGGAGTCGGATGGCCCATCCCTGCTGGGAAGGGCCTGGTTTAGTGAATTGACCACTTGATCTTCAAGAGGGGGTTGCCACCGAAATTGACAGATTTTTGAAAAAGAGATCCTAGATCTTGTGGAATACAGTCAATTTGGATCACCTATAATTCTCGTGATGAAAAAGGATGGGGGAATTCTAACCTGTGGTGACTATAATTTAACGTGAAGTCCAAATTCACAAGGGGATCCGCACCCTCTTCCTAGGATTGAGGATCGGTTTCACAAAGTCCAAGTCAGCAAAATATTTGCTAAGCTTGATTTTTCCAACGTTTATCAACGGTTTGAGTTAGAGGAAACATCTCAATTGCTCACTCAGATATTGTGGGTTGATCTTGTCCATAATGAAATGAGAGGTAGGTAAATCTTCAGTGGAATATCTCGGCCTCAGGATTGACGCAGATGGCTTGCAAACAACCGAGGACAAGTTTCTTGCAATTTTATGAGCTTCCAAGACAAAGAACGCGAACGAACTGCTTAGGATTTATAAATTATTTGTGCCAAGTTTTTTCCATTTCTAGCCATAATTCTGAGTCCCCAGTACATGTTATTGCGTAAAAGCGTGCCATGGGAGTGGAATGGGCGTTGGGAACAGGCGTTTTGACAGATCAAAGAGTTAGTTCAAACTAACCAATCGCTGGCCCATTTTAAACACAGTAACAGGTTAGTCTATCGGTTGATGGGTTAGACCTAGAACAAGGTACAGTAATTTTACAAATATATCTCAACGGTGAAGAGAAGCCGCTCGCTTTACAAAGCGGAATAATATTAAAGCCAGTTTCACAAGGAAGGAGAAGGGCTAAGTTTTGAAGTTAAGAAGTTTCACACTTATTTAGAAGAAATTGGACTTTGGTGAACGATAATAAGTCTTTGTTAACTATATTTGGTCCAAATCATGGTATTCCAGCGTGTGCAGCAAACATATTGCAGCGATGGGTGCTGATATAACCGAATTACAGTATTGAGGTTGAATGGATAACATCTCCTCAGAAAGTTGCTGAGTGACTGTCAAGCTCACCATTGCTTGAGCGACCTAATGTTCATGAAGATATAGATGAGACAATCCAATATGTTCTGGACAGAAATTATAATTTACCGTCTGAATAGAAGCAGTTATTAATAGGCACAAAGAAATACCAGGTCATTATGAAAACCGTCAACTATTTAAATTACGGGTGGCCACAAGCTGTTGAGGCTAATTTACAACCCTAATTTTGGTGCAAGGATGAACTTCATTTTGAAAGAGATGTGTTGCTTTGGAGGTATCGTATTATGGTACCCTTAAACGTAAGAGCCACCGTACTATAAGAGCTACATGTAACTAATCTGGGCGTCATGAAGGCCAAAGCTTTAGCACACTCATACATTTGGGGGCCAAAATTAGATGAGGACATTGCTGAACTAGTGCCATTATGTCCAGCCTGCCACGTAACCAAGGATACCCTCCAAAGACTGAATTTAAGCCGTGTGAATGGCCAGAAAAGCCTTGGGAACACCTGCACATTGATAACCTAGGACCTTTTTCGGGTAAATACTAACTGATCAACATATACGCTCATTCTAAGTGACCAGAAGTATTCTCAACATTGTCCACGTCGGCAGTCAGGACCATGCAGTTTTGTGGCAGATTTTTGCTCGATCTGGCCTCTCGGTTTACCTTGTATCGGACAAATATCCATCCTTTGAAATTGAGGAATTCCAGAAATTCCTAAGGAATAATGGCGTCCAATGGAAGCATGGAGCCCTATTTTGGCCAAAAACAAATGGTGCTACAGAGAATACGGTAAAGACCACAAAGCGATGTCTCCAGACAGCCCTGGAGGAAATTCCTCCATCCCAGCTTGACGCGGACTTACAAAGGTTCCTACTCGATTATAGAAATGATTCCCATGCAACCACCGGTACTCCACCAGCTCAAGCTTTGATGGGAGGGCAGTTGGGTAATCGTCTGGACCTACTTAGTCCCCCTCCAACATAGAGCAGAGCGCAGCAAGCTCTCATGGGGGAGTTAGCACTAACACTAGTCGTTATTCTGTGGGCGGCCAAGTCTGGGAAAGAATTATAGATAAACAAATTCAAGTGGGTCAGTGCAAAGGTGAAACAAATACTCGGACAACGACGTATTCGGGTTTATGTTCTACACCTGAATATGACCTGGATTCGACATGATGATCGATCAAGAAAGCCACCCAGAAGTACTGATGGAGAACAAGGGTGAGAACCACTTACAACCCAATGCCCAAATAAAGTTGAACCAGTTCCTGAGGACACACCAATTGATCCGAATCTGAAGCAAGAACCCCGAACGCCTGTAGCTGTGGAATTAACTAGTGAGGGAACTCCTGGTATGAGTCCCCTTGGAAGAGAGCACAGCTTGGAAGTACGTGGTTAAACTCCACCAGCTTCGCGCCCTCAACGGAAATACAGGACAGTGAAGATACTTATAGAAGAGTTGTAAAATTAGATTGTAGTTGGTAGTATTGTTTTAGATATGAAACAATATGATGATCTGTGAGAGGTGTGGCTTGCTAGATGCTGTGCAACAAGATAAGATGTGTGAACGTTAAATTATGAACGGTAAAATAGTGGTAAGTATTTTACAGTTGTATTTTATGTTCAAGCTCTCTAAATTCTCCCCGTATGGTGCATTTGATGTTCAGAGCTGAGAAGAACAGAGCAGATTTTAAGAAGTATTATGTTTATGTATTACTAAAAACTTGTAATGGCTCCTGAATTGAATTCATATTCTATTAATGACCTTGTAAATTGAAAATTTGATTGCCAGTCATTACTTTGAACTCAAGGTTAAATCCCTTAATTTGTACCTCAACAGGTGACGAGAGTGTTTATTATATAATGCAGTTTCCAAACAAGCGGTGCTGCCACTTTGCTCATCTCAAAACTTTGATTTTTGTTTTATGACGTGGATAAGAAATATATATAAAAAGGATTAAAAAAAACCGTTTCTAGAATAGTAAGTTGGGTATAAAAGTTATTGGCACTAGAATGGAAGAATATTTTGGACGTGATATTGCCAAAAATTGATATAATTATTTATTTACCTTAGACCTGAGATAGGTTTTAAAAATATAATTCAAAATATTAATTTTAATAGTAAATGAACTATGTTATTACCTCATCAGAGGGCACGCCAACTAAACGTAAATATGTTGTAGCCTGATTTTTTGGTCTTATGGAGGTTTGGGTTCAAATACTGGCTAGATGTACTGACAGCTTAGGTTGTTTTTTAAAAATCTTTTACCGATATTATTGCAGGAACAATTCTTAATATTAAGTTAATATCATCCCTACTCCAGACGTCTAAATATGGGGTAACTGGGATGGATAGTAAGACGTGGTACACAGACCAATAATTAAATAGACTATTAGTGTCAAAAAACTACGTGACTAGATTATACATAAGTTTAGTTTTAAAGAGAGTGAAATTCAAATAGAAACCAAACCAAACGTTTGCTAATAACGATAAGTGCTGTTATTCTCCTCAGGCGCAGGCAGAAAAAACTCATCCTTTATCGGTTTTACATCTTCCTCTGTGAAACAGACATGCACGCCGTACTTGAGCCAAGTGTGTTTGAAGAGTTTAATGTTCGACTTTGTCGTAATTGGACGCGCGGGGAGCCATAATAGAGCATCAAATTTTCTTACAAATTTACTGTCGCACCAAAAAATTTGGTTTTTTAAAGTCTTGGAAATTCGATTTTCAAGTACCTCCTTCACCCCATCACTCCCCATCACACCATGAGATTATTACACTGACCCTTGTTTTGAAATTATAAATGTTCAGACTCTTATTGTTATTTAAGGCTGCCCCTATACAAATAATATCATATTTCAATTTACTACCATATGGGTTCTATTCTAATAGATTAGGATTTTGGGGGGTGAAACTTTAATACAATTTTACAGTCCTTTAATTTGAAATTTAAATTAAGTTTTGAATGTTCTCAGTATTGTATTTCCCTGGCCAATTTAAAACTTCTAGCACAGTGAGACGTAGTTTTCTACATAAGTTATCAGTCTGACAAGGGTGGACCACTTAACAAGGGTGTTTAATAAAATACATATTGTGTATAATATGTGTTACACCAGCTAATAGCCTTACCTTACTCAGTTTGCGATCGGTAGACATGATCACTTCTCTCAAGACCTCCAGCGCCTTGTAGGACTCAAGACACTGAGGTGGGAAAATAGGACACAGGAATACGCACTAAAGCTACTTGAATGTGACAAACAAATACAAGGGTTACTACTGATATTCTTGTATTGCAGCCATGTATTTCTTTCGTTAAAAGTAAATATTAATAAATTATGTGACAGCAAGTTAATGCTAATATCATAACAACGAACAGTTATACTAGTAATAAAATATTAAGTATACTGTAATTTACAACCATTTATATATTCCCGCTTACAATCTATAAACAGTGTATTTCAATTAAATATTACATGTGCTTTTACCATGATATAGAATCAAAACGGTTCATTTAAGAAGAAATAACCGCCATATTTATTTAAATAAATATAGAGAAAAATTATTTGTTTTTATTAGGAATTGAAATAAATGTACCTTTATTATTGAAAGATTGTCCTTTAGGTAGAGTAAAATAAATATGGCCAATGTGGTTGAGGATGCGTGGGTATTTTTCAACATGGTGGTCAGTTAATTTTAAGAGACAAAGTTATAGATTAAATAATAATTCTATCTAAAGACTTATCAACCATTGATGCATGTATAAATGTTAAATAAAGTTTATTTTATCCTTTAAAATGAATGAGCCGAAATAGCACCATAAATGTAATTAGTTTCTAAGTATTTTATAAATTCGAATTTGAAGAATTTTACTAAAATAGTGCTAAGGAATTACAATTTGACGCGTAAAAGGAAATGTTGAATTGACTTGCTCATAAAGAAAGCAGGTCAAAATAAATTTTACGCAGAATCCTAATGGAGAAAATAAAGATATTTTTATTGTCAGTTTTACTAAACTCAACCAAATTGTAAGGTATCTCCCAGACGTGACCACAATGGACTTATGTCTACCATTGCCAGAAAATTAGGACTGATTTACATATAATAAAGACTATTTTAGATACATAAAATACAACCAGAAAGTTATATTACAAACATTGTATATAAAATAGTGTATACTTAATCACAGAACAACTTACCAAACACAATTATGTAATATCGAGTATTCAAGATTCACTCTAAAATGTATTCTCTTTAGATGAGCCTAGAAGTGGCGGAAATACGTTTATAGCTAATTTATTGTTTGCTAAGCTCAGGTCTGGGGGACTTATTGCTCTGGCAGTGCCCTCATCAACCCTAGACGCTACTTTATTTTTAGAAGTTATCATAAAAGAGCGTGGGACATTTAAATTACCGTTGAATATTTCTAGCAACCAAATGACCTTGTTCCACTGAAGAAAAGTTCCACATCGTAATTGCTGCAAAAATACTCTCCTATTGAATGAGACAATAATACTTTGGCACATAGGAACTCAATTGAAGATCCAGATAGGGCTATGAGAGATCTCAGAAGCCACAAAGTTCTTATAGCAGGTGTCACTATATTGTTCTCAAAAGACTTACGACAAACTGTGTCGGTCATTTAGAAAGTAACTAGAGCTGAGGTCAACGCCTGGTTTAAAGGACCCTACATATGCCCAGATTTTTTGAAACTTTATTTGTTGACAACATGCGCACTCAAGTGTGCAGATACAATAACGTAAACTTATTTGCTGATATAATTACTGAAGCTTGGCAGTGGATCACTCTCAGATCACGAAGGCAAAGTGTATTTGGATAACCCCCAGTTTTGTGCCGTGGCTAAAGATATCCAGGAATTAGCTCATTTTATTTATTTAAATGTACTATTCTGCAAAAATAAGATTCTTTCGTGTTTACAGGAGCAAGCTATTCTAGCTCCAAAAAATGAATCGGCTAGTAAGATTAACAACTGGATTCTAGACCATCTTTAAGTGCTATCCCGCACTTACATGTCCATTGACACGGTGGTGGATCAGTAAGAATATGCCCATTACCCTTTCGAATTTTGCAATTTAATTGATCCTCCCGGTTTAACCATCCACGCTCATAGATCAAAAGTGGGGACACCTATTATTTTGTTGCGTAATATCCATAAACTGTGTAATTGGATGCAATAGTTAGACAGCCTGTAGAACTCTATCATAGAGGCTACTGTCATGACAGCTTATGCTACGGTAGATAAGGTCATGATACATAATTCCATAATTCCATATCACCAGCCCTCTCAGTTTAAAATCCCACAATTTCTTAACAAAGTTTTTTTTTGTTGCGATGACCTTCAACAAAGCGCAAGGAAAAAACCTTAAGGTGACAGGCGTTTATCCCCACAGCAGGTGTTTTCCCCACACACAGCTTTGTGACTTGACCCCGTGCTAGTTCTAGCAGCCACCTGTATCTGCTTGCTCCTGATGGTAGAACCACTAATGTCGTTTACAAAGAGTCTTGGTGTTACATTTTATTTACTTTATTAATTTCTATTTTATATTATTTCTACTGTGTATATCATCTTAAAGCAGAAATATTTACTCTAAATTTATTAAATTTTAACCTGCAGTTATATCTTTTATACATTACATTTCTTATATGTGAGAAGGATTAAAACTTTATTGATTGAATGGGTATGTTTCTAAAACCGACATTAACGTGAGGGAAGCACTGGGTTAAATATATCTGTATTTGTTTAGACATTGATTGGATTAATCTCGTTTTAAAATTATGTGATGAAGATGTAGGCATAATTTATCTTTAAACAAAAATATAAAGGTTAAACAAAGGGATATATATATATATATTTATAAGTATGCACAATTTATCCTTTCTTATATGAGTTGTGTCCCCTTTATCCTTGTTCATCGTTTGACAGCTAAGCTGCAATTATTGAAAGACGATGACGTATTTCTATGATAAACATGCATAATCTTCAGGTCCTATATTAAAAATAAATGATAAGCCATTAATGCAAATATATGTTGTAATAACACTGTCAACGAAATTGACGCAATAGATATGTTTCAAGTCGAGATTTAACACTTTATTAATGCGTATGATGTAGATTCAATCATGGTTTATTATAGTATTTACAGAATAATAAACCATGCTTGAAGTCACAACCCATACTTTAATAATTGAAGCATTAAACCATGGTTTATTTTATAGTATTGAAAGATCCCCTCTCCCCCATCACTCCATGATTACGTCTACTATCCCATCTACTTGTCATCTAATTTATTACCAAGCCAACGTGATAAAGCGACAAGTGCCAGGTTCGTAAGATGAAACAAAAGGTGAAAACGCAGAAAGGGACGAAGGGGAGAGAGAAAGAGAGAGAGCTAAGTTCGCTCGGTAAATATTGAAAGGTAGAAAGCTTACCTTGACTGGTTACACTATGGTATTAAATAGAGACATACTGTATCCATAAGGGTAGAATTGCTACTTTTCAGGGTATAATGAGTGTACTGTTCATTTCAGCATCCAAGATCAGCTTCAGGAGCATTGTAATAACCTTTGAATTGCAGATTAAAATTTATATCGGGGTGTTTTTATTTCATTTACTAATCTTTTCTTTCATAAGTGGAATTTTGATGCATTTTTTTTAGCATCTGTACTCTCTATTTTATTCTACTAGAAAGCCTATAATCTTGTATTATTAGTTAAAATTATTGTTGCTGATAGGAAGTACAGTAGCCCCATGGCTTCTTTGGTGCTGACTGACTGCTCACAGCTGACAGCTGATGGCTTTGAAAAGTTACTAGGCCAAATTATGTATCCCTACGCCGAACCATATGATCTGCAAAACATGTGTTTAGCGGCTGTCACTTCTGACAGTCAAAATTTAGGTATATAACTAAATATTGACTATCAGAAGTCAACTGAGAGCTGTCAGTCAGCACCAAAGAAGCCGTGGGCTTACTGTACTTGTCATACTCGGTAGTATTTGAATAAAGTGATATCTTAAAGAATCGATATGTTCAATCTCGACTGAGCTCAGCGGATATTTGCCGAAATAATAAAATCCGTAGCATAACTTCCTTCACAGGGTAGGTAAAGCCATTGGTCCATTGGCAACTATGGGCATGTTGACTATTAGACCACATTTTTATGCTTTTTACTTTCACTCATAGAATTTCAGCGAAGAAAGCAACGGGAAGCTACCACTTTCAGGACTTACCTAAAACGTGTGCTTTCTCCCGGATGGTGTGGGTGGGCGGGACTGATGAGCTAAAACGTTGATTGTTTGTTCGCTACTTCAGATGAATGATAACAATTATCATGAGCAACCTTAGGTGGTATACAATTGACCTTCGTATTCAACAGTTTGTTAACTGTTCCTTTTACACGTAATATCTATTTTATCTTATATTTCTCCACCGTTTATTACTATCCGTTTGGGCTGTACGCCTGATAAGGTTAAAGATTCCAACTACTTTGGGAAAAAGAAGGTAATAATTAAGGTGAATGTACCCAAATTTTTGTGGAAGGAGAGTGGGAAATCATTTTGGAAACACACCTCAGAACATCCAGCCTGGGTTGAAACTCAGACGTCACCAACAATATAATACTTTGCTATAATGACGCCTTAGATTAGCAGACCATCAACAAGACTGTATTGTTAGATCAACAAATGAAGAACATTATCAACGGATTAGGTGGCCGCATGACTTAAGGCGTCGCTCTTGTGATGGGCTGACCTGCTGATGACGGAGAAATTGGGGCCTGAGTTACAGTCGTTTTACTGAGGATGGTTTTTCTAAAATTGGTTTCCTACTTTCCTTTCTCGCTAGTGCAAGTAGATTACCTTTAAAATGATTCCTTCCGCATACCTACCCCATTATAGTGGTTGTGATAATACAAGCGTATAGCCTGAACAGTTAGTAAGACGCAATTATATTTAAAAAAAAAGTATAACTGCATTGTGGTTTCTATGCCCAAATAAATTGGCTACAGTGAAGAAAGAGAGTGTTCAAAGATTATCCTTCAAGGGACCATGGCATTCCAGGATGCTACTTTACACTCCACCTGATAGAAAATTAAAGTGATGTGGATAAGGAAGTAAAACGTTACATAAAGATTAAGTCTTTTAGATCATTTTATTTAAAATAAAGTTTAATAGAAAATTCAATACCACATTTAATCTGGGGCTGTATTTCATGGTAGTTTGAATAAATAACAGAGCTGTAGAAGTCTTGTTTGACTGACTTTATACTTTAATATATGAGTGATTGAATACATTAACAAAAGGTGAACTAACGAAAAAGAAGAATGCAGGTCATAAGCAAATACGTAACACAGGATAATTCGTTATTTTGATTTTTCCTTAAGGACGCATTAATCTATTTAATTTGCACCAATATGCGCCGGCAATAAGCTTGGCCTTCATTACATATTTTTACGTCTCATTAAACAAACAATCCCAATAATTGAAGACCATTCCTAGGGAATAGACGAACTTATAGCAGTAGAGAGCTAACTTTACCTCAAATTGTATCTTAGAGTCTCCAGCCTTATAATAGATAGTGAAAAACTGATAGTTAAATGGGAGCATACTCCCAACACACATCCAAAGGGATAAGTTGGTCATAGCAATTGCGAGTGAGCTGGAGACCACCATCTTCGTAACAATGGCCACGTTTTTCTTGGGCGTGTCCCAGTAGTTCGTAGTTGCCGTGAATGTTTTTGATTGATGTATTGTTTTCGGGAGTAGACTCAAGATTCCAGATAGGAAAATAACATATTTTTCATGTAAGCTGAGAACATGGTAAGTACATAAATACTGTCAGTAGAGACTTAGTGGGAAGATATATTGTATAAAGAATTTTGTTTAGTGAAATATTCTTATTGTGGAGGACTAAACTGTTTGGCCCGTTACAAAACAAAATATTTTTATAAAAAATGTCTTATAGGATTTATTTTGATTAAACATTGTTTATAAATACATTAATTCAAAACAAATCCTGGTTCGTTTGAAAAAAAATTAATGAAAAATATACAACATATTTTTAAAAATAATTATATTTTTGTTGATAGGCTTAACTATTCCCAAAACAAGGATGAACACTATGAACGTGTGAATATGCATAGTATTTTTCGTATTAGCTACTTCACTGGTTACTTCGTGAGATTTGAAATAATTATTTGAACATAAGTTTATCTACTGAATTAAGTACTAAAACATCGGTCTTGTGTTTAGGGGATTAGACAACTTGGTGGAAGCTGCGGATCACCTAAATCTGTATGTATCCAAAGTAAAATAACCTTGCACCCATTACCAGGATATGATTCCTGCTGATAATATAAATATATATTTATCAACTAAAGGTAACATCATTACCCAAACTTACAGAAACTCGTCGCTTAATTTGTGAAACAACCACAAGGATAAATTAGTAAAGACTCCTCTTCAGGGATGGCCTTAAACCGCCTACATAGTAGTGTTCCTTTTTGATGAAAACTACACGCACGAGACGAAACAAATTATTATTTTTCACTTTTGCTTAGTTTATATTATTTAGCACCTAGTGCTTTTTGCAATGGCCCTGTGGTCGTAGACGCATTCTGGGAGCTGTATACCATTTAGTGTTTAGGATTATAATATTACTTCATTATTTAGAATGATGGTAAGCGTGTATATAGTACTCCTCTACTCCAAGATTATGGTTAAAATAAATGTCTAAGTAATATAAAAATTCCCTTTCGCAGTCAAAATTGAAAATATTTTGTATACATTATTAATATACAATATATAATAATATTTTATTTAAAAAATGGCATCTACCGATCTCATGGTATGACGTGTAAAATATTAAAATTGTTTGGATACATTTGGAAATTTCAAAAACCATTCTTCCTATCTGAAGACTACTGAAACCGTACTAGTGCAAGTTTTTAAACTATTAAGCATAGTTTCTCTCAAATAAATACCCAACATTAAAAAAAAACACCAATTTGGGAAAGATGTTTCTGATAACACGCACCTACATAATTCACATAAAATAAAAATATTTGTTTGATAAAGGTTTTAGATTGAGAACAAAATAATATTATCAACAATGTTAGGAAAAATGATATTTATACATTATAATTTATAACATTCTCGTAATGTCTGGCTTTCCGGTGATGCGTAAGCTGGGATTCAAATCCTGGTAATGTTTACTAAGCTTACATGGTTTATTCACTTTCTGTACCCACTAAAATGCGAATAAATTCGTAAATAATGCCTTCCTCATCATTAACCCACTTGTGTAAATATGCAGGGCGAAATATTTCCCATGATCACTTTATAAACCTGAAAACATCAAATTTGCCAGTGATAATTTTTGGGCTGTTCGGTATTTGAGAACACTGATCAGTTGACATTCCTGCAATTGAATGATTTAAGGCATCATGTTTCATTACAATAATTACTTCAATAACTTTCCAATAATTAAGTAATGATAATCTTCATGAAACTGATATGGATCTATTTATTTTTCAATCCCTCCTCTCGACAGCGTTAACACTAACAATACCCTTTAATCCATGTAAACAGCTGCTAATCCTTAGTGAGAATCATATCAAAGATTCCAGGTAATCGCTACTCCCTAACTGCACTATCAGATTAACAAGAAAATAATCCCGGTAAACAAAAGTATTATATCTTAATCAACGTCCATATAAAGGCAGTGTTCAACGTGTGTCTTTCCCTAACGTTGGACTGCCAATAGTGACAAGATGGCCTCCTGCCTCTTATCTTTGACCGCCATCTTGGGAACATTGCTGCAGCTCTGTGGTACTCAGCCCTTGGACGAAGTCATACCTGATGTTGGTAAGGTGACGATTTTCTTACTATGGGGCTACTAACTCTTGGGAAAGTATTTAGAGCTAGCTCAGGATGGATCATACCTTACATGCTAGAGGAACAAATTGGTCAACCGTGGGCTCAGACAATTTAATGGAGCTAGTTTGGCTAGTACACAGATGTCCCACATGGGTTTTCTCCAGTCCACACACAATGACGACAATGTGAACTTGATTTTAGAGGTTTGGATGTTAGATTGAAAATATTAAACTCGTGCATTAGATCTTATGACTCTACATTATAATAAAACAAACGATCATTACCGATTCTTTATAACCAGCTGGTCTAGTCTTAACTTCGTAATGTAAAGTTTTATTTTGTTGTAAATGAAATAGCTAAATTTCCTATACCTATAAACATCTCGTTGCCATTAGCAGCTGAGGAGCCCAGGAGTTTTGTTAATCAGAAATCTCACTAAATTAGTCAATTATTAAATAATAAAAGTATTTGTATTTATTTCTTTAAATCATGTTTACTAAATTAATTGAAATACCTAGTCTTTTACGAGTAGTATGAAATTAAGTGTAAAGTAATTATGTATGCAATAAGACTAAAAAAAGGCCAGTATATACTCCCTGTTGGAACATAATTAGTAATAAATATAGATAATATATATATATATATATAATTTTTTTTAAGTGTTATAAATAGTTGAGAGGATGTGAAAGTATCCGAAACACCAAAGAAGAGGAAATATTATATCATCAAGTCCAATTATAATTTAAGTTGGGCACTCCACAGGCTCCTGACCAAGGGAAAGGCCTTTGTCCGTTGTTCATAACCCCCCAGTTGGGTCACCATATAGGTATAAGGACATTTTTAAAGATATAAAATAGATATGGAATAGTCAGAATTGACAACAGATCTCTAGGATTTATCTAATGGTAGTGGAAATCAAAACCATCTGTTAAAAGTGACAGCTGCATAACACATATATTAGAACACGAAAGTAGAATTAGACATATTTTCCACAGTTGCCTAGGGTTTTTCATAGGTTTATCTAACTACTATAATAATATATAATATACCTGTCAGTTTAGTGGTAAGGTGTCAGACTTCTTTGCTGGGGTCCAGGATTCAATCCTCGGTCCCAGAACAGATTTATCTGATTGACAAACCCTTCCTTTACATCTGACAAGGCGTGTATTAATCACAACTTGTGAATGTGTAGAGTGCCAGGCCTCCATCGTGGTTCGGATCCCACATTAAACTGTAGGTCCTCATTTTACTCTCACAATCACCTACCATTACACACTAGCGTAAGTGCGTACAACCCGAACGGGTAGTAAGACTGGGTGCTAATAATAATAATAATGATAATAATAATAGCCTTGAGTTATTTAAATATCAAACTGGGAGAATATATACAATCATTTTCATTTTTAGGTATAGGAAATGTATAGATAGTAAAAAAATAATGTGTTACTTGACACACAGTATTAGGAGAAAGCTAGAGGTTTTTATTTTGTCTCGGAAGGCCAAGGTTAAATCCTCCATATCCGTGCACTTTCTTGAAGATAATTTGGTGTATGTTTGTGTATAGACACCAAGATGTACGAATACTTACTAACAATATTGAGGGATGATAAAGACGCGTTGAAATAAAATGTATCCAATTCTGCGCATAAGGAAAAAGAGATTAATTAGAAATTAAACCACCCTCGATTCACCCAATCTATATTTGAGCCTCGACCTATTCATCACCTGTATATCAGACCAGGTAAGGTATTCCCTGGCCCATTGTTAGGTTAGTGAGTGTTAATGTATCTTAATTAATTTAACCCACCTCATAATGTATCCTAAAACACGTAGTACACCCGAAAAAAATAAATGTTTAAGCAAATATAATAGTTAAAATGTTATCTAGTTTCCTTTTACTTTCAGATTTAAATTCATATTTCTAATATTATTTGAATATTTGATTAAATGTAAATTAATTAAATTCCTACTTTTAAAGTGATATATTTTTCTCATAATATTTCAAGACTTGGAAATTTTTTAGAGAGGGATTTTGTAAAAAATAATTTAAACCGGAGGACATGAGGGATTATAAAAAATAGTAAACAGCTTACATTAAATTATATATGTTTAACCTCAATAGATTTAGCATAAGTATTTATAATGATTGCGAGCTCCATCCTCAGCGTCAGGCCAGAGAGTGAATATGTGCATTCCATTTGGGATAATAGTTAACTCTCACCGATTAGTTCAAATTTTATAAGGAAATACCACACTCAAATAAATACCACAAGACTTTCACTTATTTTCTCCGACTCACTTTACCATTTAAAAAAATATTAATACATAGCACATAGCCGAGTATATTTTAGTCCAAAATTATAAATTAGGCCCTTATTTTAAAGTACACCAGGTATCAGTGCACTTAAATTAAATATAGCTAATTAAATATAATCATATATATTATATATTCTAGTTTCGAGAAACGAAGCCATCAACTCTCACGATGAATGAGTGAAAAGTATCAGGGCAACATATTTCTGAATGTCTAGAAGGATGCAAGGATAGATATTCTTCAGTATTTTTTTAAATGGTTTTGTATTTCCAGTTACTATCTCCAAGCAGCGCCATCAGTTCTCATGGCAAGTGAGTGGGAATTATCAGGGCAAAATGCTTTTTTTTTTCAACTTCCTTATAAACTTATTCTGACATCATATTCTACTATAAATCAGGACTTTTTCTGCTCTGTTAATTTTACAATATGCCTTCTATGTAGTTAATCTAAGATTTTATACATATAAACTTCCTGGCGACATAGTTATAAATATCTTGCAGGATGCAAAGATAGATTAGTATTTTTGAAATGGCTGTGTATTTCCAGGTACTCTCGCCGAGCAGCGCCATCAGTTCCCATGGCAAGTGAGTGGGAAGTTTCAAGGTGACATCATGCTGCAAGTCTCGGACAGTGCAAGGAATGGACTAAAAGATCAAATAACAAGATGGCCCAATGGAGTAGTGCCTTACTACATTGATCCCATGTTCAGTGAGAGATTATTCAATACATAGTAATTAGTTAATACAGGATAACAATTTGTAGGCCTACCACGGAAGAAGTAAAAAGTGTCTCCAGGGAAGTGAATTATTTTATGATTTTAAGACACATAAGTGAGTTTCATGCACAAAGGAAAATGAATTAAGAGTAAATGTAAGAATTATACAGCAATTATATTGTTGAGTACTCGAGGCAGGGAGAGGGTGCGTGAAAAACTGCGCACAAGATTTGGGGTGTGATTGTGGTATCATGCCATGCAGAGGTTGTATGGATATGATATTTGAACTATAAAACTTGATTGAAAAATATATGCCAGTAAGGAAGAAAATGTATTGTGCATTCGTTGATCTAGAGAAAAATTACGATTAGGTAAGTAGGAATATGTTATAGAATGTTTTGAGAAAGTAAGGTGTAGCTGCATGGTTAGTAAATTCAATTAGGACGGTGTGCGATAGAAGTAAAGCCTACGTTAGGATGGGTGGGGCTATAAGTTAATAGTTTGACATTGAACAGGGTGTTAGACTTCGTTGTGTTATATCTTCATGGTTGTATAATGTATTCATGGATAAATGTATGAAGGATGCTTGTGAGGACGCAGTTGGTGTACAAATGGACAATGTGCATTTGTGAGTGGTGCTATATGCAGATGATGCCATATTAATGGTTTAGAATTAAATTTATTTGCAGAATGAATTAACTAGTTTGAATGTGGTGACATGCATAGTGAATCATCGTTTAAATGTATCTTAAACTAAGGTAACAGTTTCTGAAAAGCATGAATCAGGAAATGATTGTAAGGTTAATATATTTGAAAGCTGTTAGAACCAGTGATTGAGTTTGTGTATCTCGACAGAGTCTTCTGTAAAAATGGAAGGATTGATGGTGAGACAGACAGACGGGGGAGTGGAATCTCTGAGATTAGTTGTATGTATGTGGCTTATTGAAAATAATGAAGTAGTATCGAAGAAGGCAAAGATTGCCACATATAAAATAGTGTTGTCGCCAACATTGTTTTGTGAATGTGAAGCGTGTGTTTGTCAGGAGAAACACAAGAGAGAGATCAATGCGGTAGGAATGATATATCTAAGAAATGTTTTTGGAAAGAATCATATGAACAGAGTCAGTAATGAATGGATGCTAAAGGAGCGTGGTTTGAAAAGTAATCCAATAGGTCAATTTGAAAGAGCCGTTTTATGTTAGTTTGGCCATGTTGAGAGGACGAGGGTGGATTGAGTGACGAAGAAAATCTATGAAGGTAGAAGGTGTGGTGGATTTTAAGGAAGTGGTAGGCGATGTAAGACGAATATAAATGTTGTAGATTAAAGTGTGGACAAGAGAAACATTAAGAGTTTTAATAATAAAAAAACATATATGACTTAGTGTATTGAAATTTTTGAAGCGAAGGGAGTATGCAAGAATAGGTAATTATAGAGAAAGTTAGTGAGGTTGAATTATTAAGTACGGAGTTGTTGGTTTTTGAGCTATATGCACAGTTAATGGCCAACTTTGTAAGAGAACGCTGTGGTTAGGAATGTATATATGTATAAATACAACTTGGATATAATGTGAACTCTCAATTTCAAGGGTAATGTAGGATAGAAGAAAACGATTAATTCAAAATTACGGCTAATAAAAAATAAACTTTATTTACTTAGTTACATAACTGTACGATTGCATAATTTTGTCATTTTTTCTGCTCTTTGTATTGATTAGCTGTTTCACTTCCTTAGCAATAGCTAGTCAAAAAATCATACTGCCTCCAAACATAACTTAACGCTTACTTATGGCTGGCAGCGTGCCATGCGTAAATGGTATCATCAACCAGAAAATCGTGTATAGTTCGTAATAGTTCAATGGTTTGTTTAAACAATTGTGACTCTTCAAAATAGTCAATAGGGAGTTTACAGTAACTGAAGAATTGAGGACGACTTAAAAACTTATAGTTGTGTGTTTCGATGGTTTATATTCACCCGTAAGACAGATCCTCTGTACAAAAGTTTGTCCCCATCTTTCGTTTACTCAAATAACTTCACAGTTTATGTATAAGCAAAGTGAATTCCTTATATAAGTTTGCAACACTATCATCATAAGATGCCAGTTTCTTTTTTAATGGTCTGGACACGTTTTGAACAAAGAGCACAAAGAAAAGTTAGTCGATCCTTAGGTAATATTGAAGCAAAAAAATTTGCTCGCTCTCATTACTCGTAGGACTGTGCAAGTTTGGACAAAAGTTTCCGTGAATATTTAAGTCTATAAATTGAATTTGGAGGCAAAAGCTTGTTTCTGCAACATCAAACTTGTTTTTAAGTTATAAGTTGGTCAATTCTGGAATGATAAAATAAATATTTGATGGAAATTTTTTTAAAGAAGAAATCACACTGTTGAGAAATACTGCAGGACTTAATTATTATGAAAAAATTAAAAATAATCATCGTTATTAATAATATCACATCTATCACACAGATACACAAATTGAGGACGATAATTTAGAGATTACTGTGAACAGAATATCATTAGACATGGTTAATGAGTTTAAATATTTAGGAATAATTTTAACTAGTAATATTGGAGTAGAAATTAAGAAAAAAATACAATCGGAAAATAAATTATATTTCTCAGTCAGTAATTTGTTGACATCTCGCCTCTCGTAAAGTAATGTAAAATTCAAAATACACAAAATAATAGTGTGACCAATTTTTCTCTGTGGTTGTGAAACGTGGTATATTATCTTACACGAAGAAAATAAATATAGAGGGTTCGAAAATATAGTACTTAGGAAAATATGGGCATAAAAAAATTAATAGGGATGAATATAATGGAGAGTGGAGTAGGTTACATAGTAATCAGTAACATAATATGTATTCAACACAAGGCATTGTTAGAGTAAACAAATCTCGCCAATTACTTTGGGAGGACATACATCGTGAATGTAAGTATATATAACCTTGTTCAGGGTATTGACAGACAAACTCGATTGGACGAGACCATTGGGAAGACCTAGACACAGTTGGGAGAGTAACACCTTAATGGACCAGAAGGAGATAGAGTGTAAGTGTAGTGAGGTGGACTGGATAGAGCTAGTTATAGGTAATGATAAGTGGCGTAATATTGTAAGCGTGGCAATGAGCTTTCGACTTCCTAAGGCCATAGAGTAATTGTTTTTACCATTAATAATTATTTCCTTTTTGTGAGTCGATGAGGTTTATCTGCCTCAAATCAGGAAAGAGTAATTTATTAAGGTTTCCAACATTTTAAACACAGAGATGCGTTAAACACTTTTAGATATTTAACATTAATTAAGAGAGGTTTATTATTTCAAAATATGGCTTAAGCCAAAATAAAAAAATCAAGATGTACTCATATAATATAAAACATTGAAATTGAATATTTATAGTTCAACACAAATTAAACTGTTTAGTCTAGCTAATTAGGTAGTTTTATAAGGTGTTAAAAATATGACGCAGTTCTAATATTATGATAAATTATTTGAAACATACTCGTAGATATAATTTTCTTTAAAGAGCTAGTAGTTTAAAATTAAGAAAATGAGGATCATTTTAGCTTTTTATTATTGTTATACATGGCATTATCATAAGAAATATAATACATAATCCTCTTAAAATAGGCAGCACCCTTAATCCCGTTTATAAACCATAGTGAAACCACACTAATGATTTTTTTGTAAGAAGGTTACTATTTAAAAAATAAATTTTCATGAGTGGAATTTTATTTTTGTGCATGGTGAGATTACGCAACTATACATATCGATGAAATTAACAAGATTATGCTGGTTGATTGTGTAGGTTGACTTTATATCATCAGATTTATACGTATATAGCCTATTTTTACTCCTTTGGTCAGTTATTCTCATAGTATGAATGTAGAAAAATTCAATTGTATAAATATTGCACTGAAGTTTTGGTCATTTATGACAAGTGAACAACTAAAAAAACCTGTTTAATTCACTTGAGTGGGGCCTAAACTATATTTTGTCCCATAAAAAGTTATGCAAGTTGACTTCATTTGTCAAACAGATAAAATACAATTAAAAGTTGGGTGGTTAGGCTACATATATGTTTGGAGATGTTCACCATTAAAAAAAGGATAAATTTACCATGAATAGACGATATTAACAACTAACTTTAGGTGCGGCCGAAGGGAGCGCAAGTATTTTTACAGTTTTTATAAAATTGAAATTTTTTGGTCAAAATTAATCAAATATTTATCCAGTAGCAACATAAAGTTTAGTTTTCTGCAAATGCTAATATCAACAGATCTTGAATATCTATCTATCAAGGTTGTCCTAGAATTTTGTCGAATCATTTTAAGCAAAGAGAAAAAAGTTTGACAAAATTCCAGGACATTCTTGTCAGATATTCAAGATCTGTGGATATTAGCGTGTGCAGAAAACTAAACTTTATGTTGCTAGTGGAAAAATATTTGATTTATTTTGGCAAAAAAAAATTAATGTTATAAAAACTGTAAAAATTTTTGCGCTCCCTTCGGCCGCATCTTACGTACATTAGTCAAAGAAAATTATGTGCAAATTAGGAGATTACATGTACCATAGCATACCACCCTTCAACGGAATCTCAGGTATTCATTCCTTTTATAAATGAACATATGCGAACAACAAACCAAAGAAACACCAAAAGGAAACAAACAAATCTTGTACGTATAAATTTTTCCTTTGGAAAAAGATCAATAAAAGAGATGAATCTTAGATTGCCTCTAACATATTTATCAGAAATAAAAATATTATTAAATGGGTTTTTTGGTTTGTGTTTAGTTGAAAATTTGATTAATATTATGACTTATAGA
Source organism: Timema shepardi (assembly GCA_902151425.1). NCBI lineage: Eukaryota > Metazoa > Arthropoda > Insecta > Phasmatodea > Timematidae > Timema > Timema shepardi. The sequence goes on along the minus strand of CABFVX010001503.1, from coordinate 88,813 downwards.
TAATATTATCAAGAAATAAACAAAATATCTTGAAAATATCCCAAATGTTTTACTGCTTCTTTTCTTGAAAACATATTTTTAATTCATGTAATTGAACACATTTTTAACTCTCACTACTAAGATTTCTATTCCAGAGTACATTCTGTAAGACGGAGAGATTAAAGGCTTTACTGGACCTGGAAAATAAAACCAAAAATACATTATTATTAAATTGTTGGTTGCTCTCAACAATTCGTCTTTCTCAGGTGATGATCAGGTGGCAACCATCCAGAGCGCTTTCAACGAGTTCCACACGAGGACTTGCATCAGATTCCGCCCTTACGCTGCTACCGACAGGGATTACATCTACATCGATGGAGATTCTACCGGATGTTGGTCTTACGTCGGCAGACTCAATGGGGCAAGTGTTAAGCTTCAAAACAATCTTGTATTTTGTGCACCACATATTAAAGCTCATCTGGGTCATACATATATCTAAACTTATGGAGTAGGAATGAATAAGGTAAACTTTAAATTTTAATGGAGATAGTGTGAAACCATTTAAGAAAATTAGGCTGTACTGTACATTGGCTGTAATTCGAACCCCAACCTTCTCGTAATTGACCCACAAGACAAGACGATACTGACGCTTTTGTTAGATGTACCCACCCGTGGTGGTTGTACTAAATTTCAATACTAAATTAGTGGATTAGTATAGTTTAACTCAACACATTTTATCTTCCACCTGCTATTATTATAGCGAATACTGGGGTGTTGTTTTAAAATATTTTCTGAACTTCCTGATTCATTAGTTTTAAAACTAGAACAAACTAAGTAAAACCAGTTTCTTATCTTACTAATTTCTATGATTTGTAACAGTAAGGAAAACTGCATTTCTTATATATCATTCCAACCACATCTACCTTGCTCTTGTGTTTCTCCAGACAAACTGACGTTTAACAACCACATAACAAAACATTTTTATATATACGGTACTCTCATCTTTGCCTTTTAGACACTAGTTCATTCTTTGAAATACACCACATACACCCAACAAATCTCCGAGATACATTCGCCCGTTTGTCAATTTCACCATATATTCTTCTATTTTACTAACTATTCAGCCAAGATACACAAAATCATTCACTTGTTCTAACAGTTTTCCATTTGTACAAAGCTGACAAGCATTTCCTGATACAACCTTATCAAAAACTATCAATTTAATTTTGGATACATTTATACGAAGATAAATTTTTCCTGTTGCCACATTCAAACGATTTAATGCATTCTGCAAGCCACTTTCATTCTCAGCCATTAATACTATATAATCTGCATATATCAGCACTCTCACAATCACATTGTCCACTTGCACACCAACCACGTTCTCACAAGCATCCCTAATATAATTATCCATGTAAATATTAAACAACCCTAGAGACATAACACAATCTTGTCTAACAGCCAGTTCAATGTCAAACCCTTCGCTCAAAGCCTCATCCACCCTAAAATACGCTTTACTTCCATCATACACCACCATAATTGCAGTTAATAACCACGCAGCCCCATCATAATCTTTTATGACATTCTATAACAAACTCCTATTTACCCAATCGTACGCTTTCTCCAGATCAATAAATACACACATTCTCCCTACTGCTACACATTTCTCAATCACTTGTTGCAATGCAAATATCTGGTATCTATATATCCTCTACATGGTATTAAGCCATAGTTAAAACCCCAGACCTTGTCCGAAGTTGTGTTATGCACTTTCTCAATTAAGACTCTCCCAAAAACTGTACCTGGAAATCTTATCAAACTAATTGCTCAATGATTATTACATTCAACAATAATAACTAAATTAAATATATTAATTCCAGGGCCAGCTCTTAAACCTCCAACTTAACGGCTGCGTGCACCATGGAGTCGCGGTCCACGAATTGCTCCATGCCCTCGGTTTCTTCCACCAGCAGAGTGCAACAGAGAGGGACGAATATGTCAGGATCCTGTGGTGGAACATCGAGTCAGGTATTACGCCAGGGCTTGATGCGTAGCATTAGACACAATCATAAGTTTTTTTTATCACCGCGTCTTACTACACGTTCGTATTATACACCCACGTACTAATTGCACTAATGTAACAGTTATTGGGTAAGTTGAATTTAGATTAAGTGTACATGCATTTGCGTGGAGGGATAGTGGGTAACCATACAAGTTAAACCACACTCAGTACAGTTGACTGAGATCGAACCAAATTCTCCTTCTGCCTAGACGATGCGGTAGTTTGTTAGTTGTGTTTTAAAATATATTTTTTTAACACCCCGTTTTACTATATGTTCGATTTGTACGCATTTGTGCTAGTTATGTTAATACCGGACAATACAAAAGTCACTAAAACCTTTTTTTCCAGGATATTTCTCTCAGAAGAACATGTGAAATGAACATGTTAATATTTATGGCAACACTGTAATGTTGGCCGGGTGTTGTGCAGGCCGTGTGACCTTGAGACATATACTAGGTCTAGCCAGTTGAGTTAGAGCATTTGAAAATGTAAGATGAGTTTTTCATGAGCAGAGCGATTATTTATTTTGGAACATTAGTTTAAGACCAATTCGTAAATGGAATGCCAACAATCGTTTGTGCGAGGTTTTCCAGAATCACGCGCGCTGAATAAATCAACAATTTGCTGAATTGTACACTGGTTTAGTGAAAAAGGCTGCGTGATTGACAAAAAGTGTTCTGGCTGGCCTTCAATTCCAAGTGATCAAAATTTGAATGAGGTTAGGCAGTTCTTAGAACGGTCACACAACAAGTTCCTAAAAATATGATCACAGCAGACTTGATTGAGCTATGAAATGCCGCAGAAGTATACGAGACGGCTGAAACTTTTGCTTACAAAATTCACACAATTCAAGAACTCAAGGGACCAGACAAAGGGAAAGGTTCCGAAAACTTGTGACCATGACACTGTTGATTTAGTTTTTTTGGTGATCGTGTGATTTCTAAGGGTTTATGACCACCTCGTTCCGCAAACTTAACGCCACCTGATCATTTTCTGTGGGGATACTTAAAACAGACAGTTTATGCAAACAACCCTCATACCTTGGTTGAACTGCAAACCAACATTGAGATGTGCATTGCAACCATTCCCCATGCAATGATTCGTCGTATGTCTAGAAATATGGTTAAACGAGTGTATTTGTGCTACATAGGAGGAGGCTCACTCTTTGAACACCTTCTGTGATTTCACTATGATTTATTGTTTGGCTTACACGCTTATATTAGATGTATATAGATTATATAGCACAAATTATCAACCTTTTTTTTTGGGTTGCGTGACTTTTGGATCATCCTGTATATTAGGGAGGTTGAATATAGAAGACGTATACCCGTGTTTGCGTGGAGGGAAAGGTAAAAACCATTAATAAAAGACCACTATATGTACATCTGATCGGAATTCGATCTCCGATCTACCCTTCTTTGGTAATCTAGCTTGTAGCGATAGTGACGTCTAAGACCATATTATAATCCGTGTAAATAAAATTAGTGTCAAATACCTAACGTAAAATTGACTTCAAATTGTTTAAACTTGCGTACAGTTTACACATTTTTCATTAGATAGAGCTAGTTAATCAACTATCCCTCAAGGTCAGAAACTTGAGAAACGTTGCACCCATTTAGAAATCCTGGATTATTTATGAAAGGTTTTGATATTTTTTAATATGGTTTTCACCAAAATGTAAGGGAAAGTTCTGACTAGTTAAAATGTTTGAATTTTAAGTTTACGGTATTTTTAAATACATGTGATAGTTTACATAAAACCCTTTTAACAATTCCCCATTGTTAAAAAATATTCTATTATGACCTTATCAGAACATGTCTTTATTTAATAGGAGGAGGATAGAACTGGTTTCTAATCTATTGCTTGAATAAGAGAGGTACATATTTTTAATGTAAGGCGTCGTTAAATTTAGAGAAATTAACTGGTCCGAATCCTGCTGATAATTTTTGCCTACATTTTGTTGAAAAGATACATATAAATATCAAATAAAATCTTAAACAATGCAGGATATCTTAATGTCCGCAACGACCTCTCATGTAGCACCCTTAACATATATGTACATTAACACACGAACGTATACACACAACACACAAACTAAGGCGATTGGTTTTGTTCATTAAGTTATGAGGCCCTTGTTTAGCGGTTATTACTTTTCTAGAATTTTATTACTTAAAAGTATATGAACTTAATACTTTACATGATATTTCACATCCCAATGGGGACAAAAACTGTTTTTAAATTACTCATTAAATATTTGAAATTTTATTAAGTATATATTTAATCTTGCAACCATACGACACACTATTAATTAATAAGCATGTTTACTATATGATAATACAAACATGACTTTCCAATTTAATTCCATAGTTGACATTACGATTACAGATAGTTTAATCACGTATCTATTTATTTGGGGTATTTAACATTAACATTGGCTAACCTGGCGGTCTAGGGGTAAGGTGTCAGACTTCTATGCTGGCGGCCGGGGTTCAATCCTTGGTCCCTGGCAAAGATTTATCTGATTACCAAACCCTTCCTTCACCTCTGACAAGACATCTTGGGAATGTGAGGAATGCCAGGCCTCCACCGTGATTCGGATTCCACGTTAAACTGTAGGTCCTTCATTTCATTTCACAATCACCCTACCATTTCTCATTAGCGTAAGTGCGTATAACCCGAACGGGTAGTAAGACGCGGTGCTAATAATAATAATAATAATAAACATTAACATTATGAATATACTGATTATACCAGCACATGACTTACACACTAAAATAATTTTAGATCAGACTCAACACCGAATCACATTAATCAATTCATTACTGTGAAATGGGAAGCTATTTTGCCAATGATATATACCAAACCTGGGACCCTTAGCTAAGTGGGCAGACATGCTACCGAAGGGGGGCTAGGGTGTCCGGATCAGAATGTTCACTGTTATACGTGCTCGTGCCCCACGATTGTGATTTGTTCCAGGTATGGAGTACAACTTTGACATGTACGACGACACCTACATAACCAACTACGATACGGAGTATGACTACAAAAGCATCATGCACTACGACGGATACGCGTTTTCCTCCAACGGACAACCAACCATACAAGCTATCGTACGTCTCTTTATACTCCCCTTATATCCTGATTCTTACTTTCCACCCGGGTTATCCACTTTGTTCCACTAATAGGACAGAGAGGAGCTAGCCTAAGGGTTCGGCCAGACTGACAAGCGTGCGAGCGAGCGCGCAAGCGACTGGGTGGCCACACTGGCGAGCGAGCGAGCGAGCGCGTAATTAGCAGACCCTAGTTCATTAGAGAAGATGTATCTGTCAAAGACACTTGGTACATCTCTGCTCCTCGAAAATTCTTACAACAATTTTTTTTTAATGTACTGAAGTGTTTTAAAATCAGATTAGCCACACCAGTGGCGGAATGGTACATTGCACTCCATAGCTTTTGACTGGGAGATAAAGGTTCGAAGGCTCAGTGAACTGAAGGTGATTCTTAAAACTTATTTATTGTTGTGGTTTTTTCATACTCTCCAAACTAATGGTGATTATTATTTGTAAAGGCCTACTTTGATTATAATA